>JAJHUR010111901.1:6659-17317 GCA_027495735.1 Lutjanus campechanus | reverse complement strand
TTATGCTGAGAGATTACAGTTACTAATTTGACCAGATAAACTGTAGAAATTTAATATAACTCAACTGTAAAAGGCCTGGTTTTAATCTTCGTTAGGTTAAATGATCTTACCTGTTGATGCGATCAGATAAAGTATTTTTAATTAAAGTATTTCAGCTCTGTGATTCGGTGGGATCATTTCTTACAGAAAAGCAGGAATGGAGACGAGACACTGACATTTACTGGAAAAATTAGGTTTGTCAGCTTAAGTTTTCCTCTCTGGTAGACAGAGGGTGCTAAAATAATCCTCTGACGTGCTGAAATTTAATGTTTTTTAGCGAACTAGAGTAACTTTATTAGCGTTCAAGCATTTGGTTTCATGTTGTGGTGCCGATCATTTTTCCCTCCGGTGGGCGAGGATTTCAGAGCACGACGTGTTGTGTTCTGTCTCTGTACACAGGCTAGCTGTTTCCCCTTGTTGCTTTCATTCTTCATGCTAAGCTAAATTAACTATGTCCTGTGGCTAGCTCCATATTTAACAAACAGGTGTAAGAGTCGTGTTGAACCAACAGTCCAAAACTCAAAGACTCTTCGTTCACAACCGTAAATGACCAAAAAAAAGTAAATCTTTACATTTAAAGCAATATTCTACATCGACACTATGTTTACATGCTACCTGGGAGGCTGCAGTTGACATTTCTGCTAAAAAACATGGTGTAATTGGCGTCTTTTATTTATTTATTTTCATTCTGGGGTGGAATATCGCTTTAAGAAGCTGCAACCAGCTTTTAATTGAATCCGTCTTAAACGCTTAGAAACAGCAAATCTGAAATCTTATAAAGTTATAAAGGAATATTAACATAAACAATTTTCCTGCACCTTAAAATGACCCAGAGGAAGCCTGAGAACCATTAATTTCTATAACTGAATCAGGCTTCAGACATGAAGAGGTTCAGACATCCACTGCACATATTAATGAGGAAATCAGAGCTCCAGGGCCCGAATAACAGACTGTACCTGAGTCCAAGTCTGAGACAGAACAGACAGTCTCGATCAGAAGGAAAAGATAAATGTCAGCAGGCACTCCTCCGCAGGTTGAAATGTTGAGCAATCGCTCAGCTCCACCCTACCTGCGATCGTTCCAGGTCTAGTTTTACCAGTTATTGATTCCCTGGAAGAAATCTGAACACCCAATCTGTTGTTAGTTTGCACTGGAAAAGGCTGGTCCCAGCAGCCTGTTTTCCATTTGTCCTAAAGTGCAGCTGTTGTATCATGTTTTTAAGAAGGTGTGGTTTAAAATGTGACATAAATATAATCATCAGTCGTTGAAGTCGTTTGCTAAACGAAGGCATCAAACGTTCTCTTGTTCTAGTCTCTCTAATGTGAACAGTTGCTGCTTTTCTGTTTATATCATTGAATAAATTGAGTATATTTGGGTTTTGACACACTCAGTTGGACAAAAAAAGACATCTGAAGACGTCAGCGTCGACTTAAATGGACATTTGTCACTGTTTTCTGGCACTTCACAGACCGAATGATGAATCCATTAATCAAGAAAAGAATTGGCAGGTTAATCAATGATGAATCATCATTAGTTTGCAGCTCTAATTTGGCTTGTTTGCTGTAGATTTCAAGTAAATCTGCTTTAAAGAGGAGCAGCGTGGAAAAAATAAAATGATTCTGTATAACAGAGCTGAAACAATAAGTCATATATTTCCATTTCCCTTCAAAGTAATGAGCCCATTTAAGAATTTACATTTATTTGTTCCACGTCTTCTAAAAAGTGAGGGATTTGCTCGTTTTTCCCTGTTTAGTTTAATTGTGAATCGAATATGTTTTTGATTGTTTTTCAGACAAAATATTTAAAAAAAAAAACATGACCTGTGGCTCTGGGACATTGAAATGGCATTTTCAATATTTTGTGACAGTTTACTAAATAGTAAATCGATGAACATCCATCCTTGAGAATTTGGATAAATCATGTCCTACAAAAAACTTTTAAAATGATTAATACCAACACTCTAATTCCATTTTTTTTGGTGAAAATTTAGTCTTTAAGGATTTTTCTAAATATGAAATATATGTCATTTATAAAATGTTTTGGTTTGCTTTAATTTTTTTAATTTCTAAAGACAAAACCCTCGTCCCAGACAAGAATTCACAATTTAAAACAATTTAAAAATGTGTTAAAAGTCTTCAAAATCTAAAACTAACAATACCTACTGATGATATCGGTGTAAAAATGAGCCATTATAATCATCTTTGTTTTAAAATCTTTTTTTCCTTATGAAATCTAAAATGTATTTATCAGATTTCTGTCAGTTCCATCAGATTTTTACATAAACACGATTAAAAATGGCCGCTCACTACGACTGTGCTGTGAACTGTCGTTAGATATGCACACAGATACGGATGAAGCCTTCTGTCTGCACTCCACCGTCGTTTCGTTCGTACTTCTGTGCGTTTTCTGAAAGCTTACGGACTTACATGATATTTTACAAATGAAAATCAAACTTCCCAGTGTTCTCTGGTGAACAATGGAGACACTGTTTCTGAATACATCAAACACATCTTTGACATTTCTTGTCCCATCAGCTGACATTTAAACTCATACTGATATATCTGTGATAAGCCTCTAATTGCCACTCTTACACTCCGGCTTTGTGTTTTTTTCCTGAACGTCTGTGTGAGATTTGACCTTCAATCACAGCTCTGATCAACACACGAGACTAACTGCACCAATGACGAAGATTCATTCTGGTGTTAATGTGACAGGTCACCAAATGGAGCGAAACACCTGTAGTAATCTTAAATATTTTATGGTCATTTAAAACTTATAAAAGTGAAACTTGAAAACACTTCATTTATTTTTCATGATCTGTCAAGGCCCACCAGCGCACCTTTAAGAACAGGTGTGGGAAAAAAAACACACCTGAGACAGTAATGTTACGCAACTTTCTAGCACATAATGTTGTCTTGTGTATCTTGTTGAGTCTCATTCCCGAATCATCAGATATTGTTGTTTTGGGCTTGTGGCTCGATCAGAGATAACAACCAAAGTGTTGGTATTTGACGACCTGGAAATGAGACTCAGCTATCATTTATCTTTCTCCAGAATCGCTTGTGGCACCTTAGAACTCACCTGGAAGAAAACAAATGCTTTTAGCCTTATTTAGAAGACGGGGAAGTGTTGTACTTACGCCTCTTGTGGCCAAAATGAGCATTACAACAACAAACAGAAATATCCTGACGAGTTCACCTGCTTCACAAATGGAGAAAAGCGTAACTTAGAAAAATGATTGTGGCAAAACCTTTTCTCCACGTGTTCCCAAGTCATAAAAACTGGTGATCCATTGTCTAACGTATCTTACCTCTCAGGGCCTCCATATTTATTCTATAAAATCTCACAGAGCCAATCTGAAGGTAGGCTGTTGTTGGACCAACAGTCCAAAACTGAAAGATATTCAATTTACATTCATATAAAACAGAGAAAGAGCAGAAAATGCTCAAATTTAAGAAGCTGGAACCAACCAATGTTTGACATTATTGCTTGAAAAAAGTTATTTAATCAACCATTCATTAAGTTGACTGTTCTTTTCATCTCTTCTGGATCTTTTCTCTGACTCTGACTCTGTGTTTCCTCCCTCCTCAGGTCTCCCACAAAGCAGAGCTCCAGCCAGGCCGGCAGCCTGGAGAGCAGCTCCTTGACCGGCTCCCTGTCTTTGGGCCCCGACCTGCCGCACTGCCAGTGCTGCATCTCCTACGAGGCCCGCCTGAAGCGCCTCTCCTGCGGACACCTCTACTGTGACCCCTGCTGCGACCAGATCGTCAACCTGGCCTTCGAAGACATCGAGGGCCTGTCCGACTACCCCTGCCCCATGTGCAAGTCCATCCGGCAGCTCGGCGGCCTCGGCCCGTCCTCCTCCGGGTACTTCTACGGGCCGTATGGCATCCTGCAGCAGCAGCAGTGCACGGGGAAGGAGCACGGGAGTCGGTGGGGGTGAAGTTGTAGACTCTCAAATTTTTTCTGCAGCCGTGAGCTGGTGAGTTTTTAAAGCACTGCCTCTGCCATGATTGCTCTGTGGTGACATGGACTACAACTATGGCCGCCCTACTTTACTCTCTGTCGTCTGTGGTCATCAGGTGAAACGTGAGAATGCATGACACTAACATCCATTGGTTTAGAGTGCCAAAATGCATCTCAGTAGATGGTTGAAAACTTGCATGTCATAATAACAAATGTAGAAGAGAGGAATCTTTATATTTCGGTCCATTTTTCCCCCCAAAAATGTGGTGAAACGTGAAGATCCAAAAAAATAAATAAATAAACACCTCATTCATATATTTTTTAAACAGCATGCAGGTTTTCTACCTACTTCTGTCTAAAAACACTGATCTGTTAAATAAGATACGAGACCATAAAGACCAAACCGGAGCTTTACATGAGTTTAACTGTGCAGTAGATATTTTGTAACATTTCCTGTCAGGCGACTTCTTATTTTGTACATTTTCTGTGAAAGTTCTGAGCATTTTGCACATGATTCTCAAAGTGTTTTATTCTGACTGTACATATCATGCAGGACGGTTGGATTTTAATTCTATTGTACAGTGCCATGCTACTTTTTAAGTGTTCCAGATCATATGTAAATATTTATTTTGTTAAAAAATAAAGTTTGTGAGCTGTGTACGAGAATGGGTTTCTTTATTTTTGTGTATGAACGACGCAGCTGAGAGTTTATGAAGCGATAACACTTTTTTTTTTATTGATCAGGATCAAAACATGCTGATACAAAAAATATTTACATCTGGCAAAGTTTAAGTGATGTTCGTACCAAAAAAAAAACACATTAAATTACACAATGATACAGACCAACAAGGTGGAGCAGGAGATCTCATTTTCCTTGCAATAGGACAAATATGACCTTTAATACAGCCATGAACACACAAACTGCAACAGAAACTTCAAACTGTTCTAGTCTCATAAATATGTCATTTAGAACACATAAGTCTTAAAAATCAGAGATGGGGAAAGTATTGAAAAATACTTAAATTGGTGAAAATACTGATTTATACACGTCTTCTTGTCTAACACGAGTCTAACCAGAAACTGTTTTATATGAGACATGGAGTTGGATTCAGTACAGCGAACGTGCAAAAGGAAAGTTTCAACTCTTACATGCATAACTGGATCAAAATGACCAAGTGGGTTTGTTTTCTTGCAATATGATTGTGATGAAAACTTAAAACATTTTACTTAAAAGCTAATGCGTTTAAATGTACGTTCATTAATTGCCAACATTTATGTTGATTTGTTACAATTAGCCAGTCATGAATATTTAGAAAATGAAATAAAATAGTGATATTTAAATAATTTACCTTTAACTTTATGTTAATCAGTGCTTGTATACAAGAATACTACAATGTAAACGGCTTGTAGTGATCACAGTTACAGGGATCAACTGCTTATATGAATCAAAAAGCTCAGGTCAGATACTGTTTCAATAATTTTCTAACGGTAATCAGGTAGTCTTTGCATACATGAAAACATTAAACTGAAAATCCTTTCGAAAATGGTTATTCCATTTTCTTTGTTACTTAACTCCCATGATACTTGCAACTGGCTCCCTGAGGCTGGTGGCGTGTGCTCGCTGAAATCATGACGAGGAAAAGAAAAGTCATTTTCTCTCTATGAATAACGTGGTCTCCCCAGAACAGCACGAACAGCCAAAATGAGCCAGTAAGGTGCAGCAGCAAAACTAGGCCAACAGTCAGCTGTATTTTATATACGGTACTGTATTATAATGTATTTAAATTATACAGTAAATAGGGAATCATTACTTTATATGTGTGTCTTAAATATACAAATGTTAATTAGCTGGTAATGTTTATTCAATCAGAAAAACAAAAGAAATTCAGTCATAGTGATCAGTAATCATCCACTTGTAGTGATCAAGTTTTTAAGGTAATATAGCGATGTTAATTTAAATTATTAAATTAAATAAAATTTTAGGAGGCAAAAAAGTGGTAGCAGGATATGGATAAAAACGTTTAAACCACCACTAGCATCTCTTAAAACTTTTTATATGTTACAGAGGAGACTTGTGAGGAATTTTTGGTTGTAATTTGTTCAAGATCCGTCCCTTTTTCTCACAAAAAAGGCATTTAAAAGGATCATTTTCAACACTTTCCCTTCACATGACTCCTTGAGACTTTCTTCCTCCCATTCAGAACATACTGAGGACCCAGAATCTGTTCGGTTTGTTCATGTTGCAGTTTGTGTGAGGTTAACCCACACTTTTTGGGTAAAATGCCTTAACTGCTTGTGTTTTTCTCCATGGAAGAGAAGTAAATGCATTGGCATCACACCTGGAAAAGCTCTGAAATTGTAGCTGATATCAACGTGCCTTGATATTGACGTGATGAATATTTACAACAATTTAATAATTCATAGCGCTATCAAGTGAGGTACCTTTTGACATGAGAGAAGGTCCGCATCAGTCATTCATCGGACAACCGTTAATCCTGCCTAAAACACGCTTTTCAGATGCGTAACGGTGCGTTTTCATTCGTCCGTGGGAGTGACGCCAGTGCATCTACTTGACACCCACATCATGCGAACGACAACCTGTTTGGATTTAAAGGCGCAGGACCAGTTATCTCCCTTTGTGCTTTTAAATACAGTCACACACTTCCAAGTCCTTGACCTAAATGCTGGCTGCATACTAATTCACCAGCAGGCAGGAGAAAAAGATCAAATGAAAAGTAAACACAGGAAGGAAAAAGCTTCCCTTTGCTTCAACACTGGTACCTTTTCAAGGTACGGCAATCAAAAGGCAGAATAGGGATGCACGATACATAGCAGGACTGATAAATCATACATTATTATTATTTATTATTCTGATAATAATATCTGATTTGACAGACTATGTCAGAGAATTTCATTTTAATTCTTAGGCAAAAATGCTCTCAAACATTAATTATATTTGTGAAGAAAAATTAATGATCACTTGAAGAGTCTGTCCTCCGCAGAGCTGCAATGATTAATGTGAATATTTTCTGGTTTCTTTACTCCATTATGACAGTAAACTGAGTATCTTTGACGTTTGAGGACACCTGGGACTTTGGGAAACACTGACCGATGTTTTTCACCATTTACTGACATTTTATAGATCAAACAGCTAATCGATAAATCAAATAAGTAATCGACAAGTTAATCAACAATGAAAATCAATCATTAGCTGCAGCCAGAGTCCTTTGTTTTTGTTGTAAGTCAGTTAAATTTGGTTCAGTCAGAGCTGTGAGATACTAAATCATCCATCTTTGCTCACAACAGCCGAGCCTTTCTTACCCTCAGGTGTGCAAAAACAACAGGTTACGTGAACTTTTTTAAAATACAAAACTGTGAAATCATCAGTTACCGGTATCAGCTGAAAAAAAATCTGTATCGTGCATCCCTAAGAATAATGTTTGTATTTTTCCATCCCACCACAAAATGATGAAGAATTTCTCAAAGTAATACTAAATTTTGGTAAGAAATTGCACTCATCTACATGTCTGACATCAAAAAATTGACCGATCACGGTCAAAAATACATGAAAAGATGATAGTTTAGATACGATTACATCAGTAAAGCCCTGAAATTATGTCAGTCATGCAGGAACTGGATTATACTGCTGTAATATGCAGTGACACATACAGGCTAACGTAACACTCTGAACTGAATATAGGCCTCTCGCTGCTCCTGTGCATGCATGCAAGTGGAGAGATATGAGAGCAGTTACCAAAATAGCTCTCATGCCCTAAATTCCACATTAAAGTCACTGGTCACAGCGCCTGCAGTTAAAAAAATGACAGTTCTCAAAAATGATCATTTTCCAGACAATATTCTACTTTTCTATCTGAAGTAGAAATACAAAAAAAATAGGAAATTAATGTCTTTTTGCACATTAGCATGACATAATCAGACTTAAAGGGCTAGTTGTAGAAAAACAGTCTTCTTCATGCAGACGTGTAGCCTGACAGTCCCATGGGTCACAGGTCAAATCCAGTGAGGAGTTGATGTTAAAGTGCCCTTAAGAGCCACCTTATCACACCACTAAGTCTGTCCCGCCCGGTCATTGTAACCCATTTTGGATAAGAAGCTAAAAAAAGAAACTACAAGCTTTCCTTCTTGAAGGGTGACATTAAACGTGTCTACTGCATGTTAAGATACTGCAAGATGTGCTTCTTCAAGCTCTGTTGGTTAAGCATCTTCAGCCCTTATTCTTTTTGTCTTAGATATAATCATCAGTGGAATATTGAATACGAAGATTTTCTTTACAAATATACAAAACAGTTGTCACATTTTTTTAATACAGTACAGACGATAAGTAGCAGAGTCGAGAGCTCCTGCACTGATTATTTCATACTACTGCAGTTCACTGTGATCCAACCAGATCTGTTTTACACCTTGTAGTCAAGCAAATACGGCGTGACAGGACACACACGCCCGGATCTCCTCAGTACAGCGAGGGATCCATCAGTTTCATGTCGTGCAGGCAGGTGACTTGGTATTACCCGGCTGAGATGAGGAGCAGACCTCAGGAAGGTATCGAGGACCCGTTGCTCTTAGGCAGCTTGGCGTTATTGGGTGGTGGGTAAAAGCGCTGGTCAGGACGGGCCTCCGTGTGCCCAAACAGGAAGGTGTGCTTGTTGCTGCCGCTGCCATTGTCTTTGTGGGCGGGCCTGGACGGTGGAGCTGAGGCGGGCGGTGGGCCCCTGGAGGTCTGGTGGTTGGTAGAGGTAGGAGCGGGCGCCGCTCTGGGCATCGCCGTGCCCTGAGGCCTCGGTGCCGGGAAGAGGAAGGTGCCGTTGTTGGTGTTTTGGTTCAGGTTGGTGTCGGTCCGCCGGGGCTCGGCCATCTTGGTGGGTGGGTTCGGATCTGCGCCGCCGGCGGACGCTTGTGCCAGTTTGTCTTTGAGCTGCTGCACCTCCCGGGCTAGCCGCTCCACAGGGTGGGGGTGGTTTGCGGAGATGGGGTGGGAGAACGCCTGAGGACGAAAAGCAAACATAGTCAACTTCTCTGGTCAACACAGCAGGTGGTCGATAATTTAACTTCTTCAACCAACTAGCCCAACAAAAGGATCTTAAGATTTATCACTCAAATCATCATTAAAGAAGAAGTCTGATGATGTTCTGAATTTTTATTGTTATAACAAATCCCACGAGGAAACAAGAACAAACGTGAATTTATCCTACTAACAATTATTGTTTGCGTAGCCTGATATTTTGAAGCTTCATTCATAATGTTAGCATTCAAAGTCTAAATCAGCTTTCAAATGCTGCTCAGCTTTTTTTCTTATTGCACGTCTGTTCATTCAGTCTAATAGTTTCATAGTTAAAAACGTCTTATAGTACGTTTAAGTTATAAAGAAAAATAATCGCTTTTACAAACAAAAAAATGCTGTGCACAGCAGATGTATTATTTTATAAAGGACATTTTTTCCAAGTCGTCATTTTTGTTTTGTTTCTTTTTTAATAAGGCGATAAATATTGTATTGTGTGGATGTGTATGGTTTTGTCGAACCAAAGTCTTGACATGACATTAAACAAGTCTTCTGTATAATGCATATAAAAAAAGCAACAAAACCACATTAAATAAGAGTTAGACTGGTTCTTAGATCTCCAGATAATGAAACAGGCAGGTATCAGACCAAGTGTTGTTTTAGATCTAAGCTCTAATGTTCAGTGGTTTCTGAATGAACAGATATCTTGTGTCAGTGCCACTAAGGACAAGAGGGATTTTCTTGACCTGGAGGGGACGTTTAATTGTGTGTGAAATTGTGGGGAAAACAATTACACAAAAGCACAGATTTTATCCTAATCTCATCTGTAGGCTGTTAACCTGAGCTGAAGTTTTAACGGTTTGATAGGTTTTACTTGTTTCTCCACAGCTCCCTTTAAATAGACGACTGCACCCACCCACCCACGCAGCCCTCGACTATTCTTAACATCACCATGGGGACTGATAGACGAGGCGGTTGTACAGACATCACAAAGGCTGCAACACGTCCATATTGGGAGATCAACAGCTCCGGCTAATCTGCACATCAAAGGGACGACGTTAGAGGACTCAGCACAGACGACATGATGAGGCTGAACGCAGCAGATACGTGAAGCCTCCCGGAAGTGTTGTAGGCTAAATTTAATAAAAACATTTGTGGAGGATGCCGCCCACATGTACAACCCAATGACACACATCCGCACTTCCACACTTAACGCTGTTATATTTAAAATAGATAGCCGATGATTAGTGCTGCCTATTCTGTACACTGATGCATCTTTTCCTTTGTCTTTGAATGTATTCTTGCCCTTAGCCTGATATAACCATAGTCTCCCGTCAGAAAAGGCTGTCTGACAGCAAGCAAAGCAGTGAAAATATTCTAAATGTAGCGTACACTTAAACTGATATAGATGTTTTTAGGTGGACCTTTTTTAAGAGGCTTAAAGCGATATTCCACCTTGTGAGAATAACCCACTCAGTATGTACTCACCACTTTGCCGATGTGATAATAGGTGAAGGTCTTCAGTTCACAAAACAATCCTGGAGTTTTAGGAGAAACAGGGTAGCAGCCTCATCCAGTACAATGGCAGTGAACGGTGGCCACGGATAAAACGTTAAAAATAGCACACAAAACAAAC
>JAJHUR010111900.1:0-33708 GCA_027495735.1 Lutjanus campechanus | reverse complement strand
AAAAACTAATGCTGAAAGCTCTTTGTTTGCATCTCCTGTACCTTACAAGGAGGTTATGTTTTGTCCTGTTAGTTTGGATATCTCAGATATGTTGATATTATTATATTAACTGAAGTTGATCTGAATGAAATTCGCTAGAAAAAGGGATTTGTTCTCCCGTGTGGCTCTGGACACAGGATTTTTTAAAAATTGTTTCTTAACAGGGGGAGAGAATTTCCTTTGTGAGGCAGCTGGATTCTGATCCATCTTGCCAGGTTTTAAGTAATCCATTTGTGTCCGCACCAAAAGTGGTGCAGCCAGTCAGCGTCCTAGGAGGGACTACTGGCAACTACGGGCGTGGGTTTACAGCGAGAGGCGTCCATGACAGCAACTTGTTTCTAACAAACAATGGCAGCTCCTGATGAGGTTAGCGATAATCAGAACTGGAGAGTATTTCTTCATCGAAGGAAGAGCAAAGAACGACACTGAAGGCTTTTCTTGATGGGAAAAATGTTTTTGCTCTTCTCCCGACTGGCTTTGGCGGGAGTTTGATCTGATTGGTTAAAGTTTGTGTTAGACCTGATAGACAGGTCTATCTTGAATGACAAAGGAATTCTGTTAGTATTTAATTTTTGTACAAAACAACAAGCCGAATTAGAAAATGAAAGCCCTTGGGGCGGAGGTTTAGCTCAGTTGGTAGAGCGTCCGCCCCATGTACTGAGGCTGTTAGTCCTCTGCAGCGGCCGCTGGTTCGACTCCCGCCCTCGGCCCCTTGCTGCGTGTCATCCCCTCTCTCTCTGCTTTACTTTAAACTTTAAAAAAAAAAGAAAAGAAAATGAAAGCCCAACTAAGACTACAAATCTAACAAAGTATTTCAAAAGATAGTAATTTTACAATTGGCTATGGTTTTGGTGCTCTCCTTTAAGTGGAGATACAGGTTTTCTGCAGCATGTTGATAATCGCAGAATCAAGAACAGACATGATAGTTATTGGTTCTCTAATTAGAAACAGTGTATTCGTTGGTGAGGACACTGAACAATGAAGACATTAAATACGAAGACACTAAACAACAGGGCCTCCGGAGACGACTTGTCATCCACTAACTTGTTTTTAAGCAGGGACAGATGCTGAGCAACTGAAACAAATGTCAGGGAGACTTTCAGTAGAGAACAGTTTAATTTGAAAGTGTAACATCTACTCTGACTATCTTAAGTGATAGCAAAGTTAAGTTCCCTATTCAAATCCATTAATAGCTATTTCAAGCTCACACATTGACATAACATAATATATTACTGATGCATTATTTTAGAACAAAAGCTTGGCTTTGTCCCTCTGCTGGACACAATAAAACCAGCAGTGGCGTGAGCAAATACATCTGTATATTTGACTTGAAACAAATATGGTTTGGCAAAGAGTTGTTTCTCCTCTTTTCCATTAAAACTTTTAAATGTAGACATCTGCATACAAATTCAATTTTCAAAAATATAGGATAAAGATCTGTTAAAAGTTAAGATGCATCTTTGCGTTTGTTTTTCAAAATCAGTGGTGTTTTTCCCCCTCATTCATCTGATAAATGCTTGCGCGAATATGAACTTTTTTTCATTTAACAGAGCAGTTGTTTTGCTTTTATTATGCTGAGTGAGCATTTTGGTCTCATTTCAGGATAATTGTTTCAACATAATTGTCTTTGGAAGGCAGCTGAAATAAATTTCTGGCTGCTAATTTGATTTGTGTGTAGCCTAAAAGCTAACAATTATTTTCATTGAATCAACCAGTTATGTTTTAATACGTGATTATCAATTTAGTCTATTAGATTTCTAAATAACAAATGGCCAACAGAAGTTGTCAGAGCTAAAAAAGAAAATCAAAGCAGAGCATCAAAAATGGATAAGTGTTAAATTCATAATTATATGAACTAAAGAAGAGCAGAAAATCCACTGGAAAATAGACTTAAATTGATATATTACGAATATTAGCACAAATCAATTATTTAATCAGTCATCATCATCATAAAATCAATCATTTCAGCACCAATTTGTGAAGGGTAAATGTAATAAGACAAATCTTTAGTAGTTGAATATGGTATTTCTTTAACTCAAACATACTCAGTATCCACTGTGCTGTGTATGATGAACTGGTAGTGAATAAGAACCAGATTTCTGAAGAGATGAATGACTTTTTGATGCAGGGATTCACCAGAGTATTGGGTTTGTGTGTGTGTGTGTGTGTGTGTGTGTGTGTGTGTGTGTGTGTGTGTGTGTGTGTGTGTGTGTGTGTGTGTGTACATGCTGGCTCAATACAATCTGCTCATCATTTCAGGACCAAGATCCTACATTAAAGGGATGAACATTCTGTCTGACCACATCTTAGAGATGCTTTATTGAGCCAAGATATGGAGACTGGACAGATCACCAGAGATGTTTCTTGAAAATATTTTGGTCATATTAAAGCCACTGGAAACCAAAATCCACAACAGCCTTCTAACTATGTAATTTATATAATTTAGGGTCTTATGCATATTAGTAAGCATCTGAACATAAATGATCTTTAACCCAAATTCAATTGTCATTTAAGCTTTTGTAAACTTTCCTGATTTTGGGTTTAAATTGCTCGGATATTTCTAATGAAATTTATATAGTTAATTCTGTGAACCAATCATTAAATAAAGCCAGTTGTCCCGCTCAAACAGGTGCAATGAAACCTCTCTGCTCCCACTTAATCTGACTCAGAGTCTGAACCAACTCAACAACGGGGAACTGATGCTAAATATCGCATACACTTAAACTGATGTTGATGTTTTTTTAGGTGGCTAAAATACATTTTGCTGCTGACCCTGTCCGCAGCAGTACATTGCTTGGCTTCCATGCAGTACCCCTGAGAGAGGTCAATTAAAATGCGATCTGCCACGCTTAAGACATGGTCTAAACAGCAAAACGAGGTGTTCTTTGAACTAGGTTTTCTCATAGCTTTGATGAGAAAACCTAGTTCTCAGATTTTTGTGGATTTTGTGGATCGGGTAGGACGAGGGAGGAGGACTCTGTGTTTACACTGATGATGCTTCGTGCTCAAACACAGCCAGAGTTGATGGACAACACATCCCAGATGTGGATTTTTTTTTTTTTATGTGAAGCTGTCAAACATATCGTCATCACGATCAACCTGACGCTAATTCAAAAAATACACATTTAGTTAACTATCTGTATACATGCTGTATTTTGTGTGCAGCACGACGGAGCTACAACTCAAATTTAATTCTACAACCCTTTGTTGTATAATGACAATAAATAACCTTGAATCCTATTTTAAGCCAATTTTCCAGAAGCTTTAATTTCGGTTTGTGACTTTCCGTCATCATGTGGCAACAAAAAAAAAAAGAGATTCTTGAGACCAATAAACAGTTTTCCTCTCTTCAGTTTGAGCAGGAACCTGCGCAACCTCTTGATCCTGACGAACAGAGGCAGAAAAAAACGTGGTGAGTTGAATCGTGTTGACTGGTTATCGTTTAAATAATTATGAAACCAGTACCAATACCAGTACCTTTGAAGTGACACCAATGGAGTACTTAATTTGATACCTTTTTTCAAAGGTTCTTCTTTATTGAGGACACTCGCAGTGACTGGCTGCGAACAAAACCATATAAAAGTCAGTCTTTTTTCTAGATCTGGGTACCAAAAGGATTGAATGCAAGGATCGTTTGACAGGAGAAGTTTCAATACTACTTGGTACTGGGTACCAATACGCAGCTGTAGTACTGCATGTGCCTCACATGCCCTTTCATCAGTGTTGTACTGAGCTGCTTTGCTATAAGTTAAAATGTTAAAAACACAAGGGAGACAGCAGCATTAGTGTTACGTTAATGTTGCTGACAATGTAGTGATGCACAACTGTTGGCGTCCTTGGCGTTTGGTCTTCACCCACTCTTAATTAGGATGTGCCACAACATGGAGTTCAGAAAGTAGTTTGTTTGTTTCAGGGACATGTGAATTCTTCCACTAAAGGGTACATCTACCCCATGTGTCCTCTACTTTTGAGTCCACTCACCACTTTGTACCGGCACAAGAAGAAAAAACGTGCCTGAATAAATAAAGAACAGCTGGCAAGTGGGCATGGGTGGCAACAATGGTACAGAGCCCACACTGCCGTTTGTTTGTTTGGTTGTTGTTGGGTTGATTAGCCTTTTCCAGTGGAAAGAGGCCTAATGATTGGAAGAGGAAAGAGGCAATGTGCCGGGAAAATCTCTGCCAGCTCCAATTGCTCACCCCATCTCGTTTTGGATATCGCCAAAGACGACAACAAAGGATTGAGGGCGAGGGTAGAAACGAAGGGATGGATAAAAGAAGAAAAAGAAAGACAAGCGGGATAAAAGAGAGAAGGAAATAATGACAGCTGCACACCAGATTAAAATACAAAGAGAAATAAAGGCAGAAGCGAGAAAGGTGGAAAAGTGGCATTTACATATGACATGGAGTAGTTTGTTGTAATTTCGCTTACCTTGGTGAGTAAGAGCCTCCTTTGCCCATGGCCAGGTTGCAGCTCCTGCCAGCTCTTCACGCACAGAGTTGCTGGCAAAGAAAACATTGAGTGTGTCGGTGCCGCTCAGGTGTAGCACCTCCTTTAGCTCTTTCACACTCATGTAGGCCCTGCAGAGATGGAAAAAGAGAAAACATGAAAATATTACAGCACTATTCTGAGCTGAACAGGACTACTTTCCCTATGTCCTTAGCAAATGAAGATGATGGGCCAGTGGGCAGGTCAGAGCTTTCAGAGCAAATGAAATGATGTTGCTGTTGTGAACATAAACTATATACTACTGCCCATATACACAAGATATTTTGGGTGAGTATATTTCAGTCTATGAAGCTGCAGACCTTAAAATAAAAAACATTTACTTTTTTCTTTTTGTTGGGTCAGTCTTTCATTTAAAGACTATATACATAGTATACATATCCATATGCAGTCATTAAACATAGTGTAATGTTATGCTAGAGATTGTAATTTAAGGTTCTTATTACTAAAACTGATCAGTGAAACAAGGAGCCAAATTCACAAAATATGGTGCATTAAAGAAATATGCCTTGACTGTCTTAACGGACATGAAACAGTTATCTTTGTGTGCTTGAGAGCTTGGTTCGGACATATTCAGCTGAGCTTGGCACTGGTAAAACAGCTAGCTTAGTTTTCAATGCTAGTTTTGTATTCTAAGCTAGCAAGCAGTGGAAAGAGACAAATATACTTTTCAACAGCTCCAAAGCTACCTTAATTCGGCTAACATGACCTGTATCCTGTTAACTAGCAAGCTGAAGTCACTAATACATCCACAAGTCACACCTTTTTTTCCTCAGTGTTAGCTTGGAAAGTGTGTGAAGCTACCTGCTGTGTGCTGTGTGCAGTTGCTGCCCTTACCTACCTAGCATTTATTGGTCAGTATGCTCCTGTCTCCAGTGTCAGTTAGCTTACCCTCTAACAGTTCTTTTGTTAGCACATTTGAGTGAAAGGCCCTGCTTCGCCCACACAGGTGTATACACTTAGGTTGATTAGACCTCTCCTCAGGACACTGCAGATGTGTTAGACTGCGTTTGATTGGCATCTCCTATTCGTTTTGTTGCACCTGTTACACTTAAGATCATTTAAGGAATAACTTGTTTAATTGAAACCTCTGGCTTAACTTAATGCAGATAAGTATAATAAAGTATACACAGGAGTGTGCAAATATTACAGTTTTAGAGTTAGGGCTGGGTGATACGGCTTGAAATTAATATCCCAATATTTTTGGTCTATTCTGCAATATACCATATAGATCTCGGTATACATATTTTCTTGAAAATAACATACTGTAAATTCTCAAACAGTACAAATATATGATGGTCTTATTGAATATGATGCACTGCCGTAGATTAAACCACCAAGCAGTATATAAAGTAGCTAAAATGAGGTCAACCTTAAACATCTACAGCAGTAAAATGCAACATACACATTAATGCAGCTGCAATATTAATCCAAAAATATGAGATATAATAGTAAAGTACTGACGGAACATTTTACTGCACGATGAGTAGTGCTACATTTCCCTTTGATACTTTCAGTAAATTTTGCTATAATGCTAACTTTTACTTTTACCTTCGTAATGTTTAAGATGCAGAACTTTGACATGTAGTGGAGTATTTTCAACTTGTAAATGTACTGGACTTGAATTACACACCAACTGCACTTGTGTTACCAGCAAAGCCCTTCACCTTTTAGGAAGGTGGGCTTGTGGGTAATCAGTGTGATGGCGGTCTAATTGATTTTTTTGTGAGCTAGCTAGTTAGCTGCTACTCAGGCTAACTAGCTTTTTTTCTCATGTGATTTTTTTTCCCGCCACAGTGGAGAAAATCACAATAGCTGGTGACTAGTTAAGTTAGCCTTTCACTGACCAGCTCTGCTGTGAAGACGCTGTAGTAACATCACATAAACAGAGTTTATGTCACAGTCAGAAACTATTGTACTGCAATCTGAGCTAAACTACACAATTAATGGCTGACTGAAGTAAAGTAACTGCCCTTCAGCAGCAGCCAGTGGAAGCACTGAAAAGTGGAATATGACGGTAAGGTCATCTTCTATGTCGCATATTAATTCATGCTTGAATTTGTGAACTCAGTAAACACGATCCCATTTGAAGGCAGCATTAGACACTAGTTAGAAGGGCTAATTAGCAAAAACACCTCTAGCTTTTGTGCTAAGCTAAGCTAAAAAAAACCTATGTTGGACCAATCTCTCAATGCAAAGAGATTAAATGTTCACATTTATCCCACAGAAGGAAGGTACACAAGCTTATTTTCCAAAATGCTCAGAGTATGGAGACAAGTAAGACCAGTTCTGTTCACGGTGATAATCTTGGTGTAGGGCGTCTCTTTAGCATACGACAGTTTGCTTCAATCCATCAGCATCCGTCTTTGCCTGTATTTACCTTCCAAATCATAATTGTTTGAATTGGTCAGGGTGCTTCAAACCACTGTCCCCCGCAGCCCACCACCCGCCACCTCTTTTTCTGTGACTGTGATTAATTACCCTGACGGAGCTTTGATGTGTGAAGCCGACTTTGTTTTTCCTTGGCTGCAGTGATGTCACATGTCATTTTTCTCCTTTGCTTTTCTAGCTGGAAAGCTTTTGCACCTACCTACCGTACTGGGTCTGAGTGCTTTGCAGTGGGGTCTCACTGACTGCCCGATGTGTGCATGCCAGACAGTTAAAGCTTTTAGCTGAGCCTCTTATGTTTTCCTGGAGCATTACAACTGTTTCACGAGAAAAGTCAGCACATGGGACTATGTGTGTATGCACTTCTTTACATCTGCTTTATGTGCAGGGTAATAAATATCTACACTAACGCAAGTCTTCCACTGGTGCCTCAGTTTAGCGTTGGCTCCAATCAGTTCATATTTTTAGAAATATTTTTTGTATGAATCATTCATAATTTTGTTAGTGCACTTTATTCTTTTTTTTTTTTCTTTCATCTCACACAGGCAAAGCTTTGAATTTAAGTGTTTTTCGATGGTCATAACGTAATGGATTATTGTTTCATGTTGTATTTCTCAAGCAGGGAGTTAAGTTTTTATGTGATTGATCAGCTTCAGCTGTGGGGCTAACTTTGTTAAAATTACTAAGCCATGCTTTAATCTTTACCTCAGTCACTTCAAGTGTATTTGAATGATTTGTTTTAATGTGGTTTCTTAAAGAGAAGTTAAGGTTTATGCTTTTGATCAAGCTCAGCTGTAGGGCTAAATTTATTAATATTACTTAACCGTGCTTCAATCTTAAAAGTGCTTGTTTGTTTTTTTTCATCAGAAATATAATTTATATAATTGCTCATTAAAAACTCTTCAGCCTTGGCTAGTGCTGCTTACATTGTTCCAACAGCCTGGAGGATGGACAGGTGAGCTTGTGACTGTAAGAGCTAAGCTTTCAGCTGGGAAAACTCTAGATTGATTAAATAAGAAAGCAGTAATCCCCATCCTCCCATACACTACTGTCAATGTACCATTAAGTTAGGCACTTCACCTCTAAATTGGTCCAAAGGTGTTGCTCAGCAGCCAAGAGCCCTGCATGTGTGTAATCCTCCCCCTTAATGCAATCCCTCCCTGAGTGCATGTGTTGTACTGTAAATAAGAAAGTGTTTTCTCAGGCACTTTGCCTGACTAAATGAGGTTTAAGATTTAAGACGCTTCAGGGAAACCCTGCTCGCACTGCATTACTGAAGCAGAGTTCAGCCGAGGCTGCGTGCAGTATCCATCACCGGAGGCTGTGCAATTACAAGTGGCAGAAAGTTGACCACTAAAGAGTTGACTCTTCAACTTCTGAGACTCAAAGGATGCCTCAATGGAAGGCTAAGGCCAACCTGGCAGAAAATAAATGGCTCTATATGATTGAAGTGAAAAACCCGGTTGCGTATTAACAAACTTACCATTTGTAGGCAAGTCAAACACTGTGTGAATCAACAGCAGAGTCAGCACTAGCACTGTCACCATCTAAACCTGTAGATCCACTTTAAATATTATTGTTGACAAGGCGGTTACTTTGAACCCCACAGAATCAGAAGACAGACTCTAAAAATATCACACCCCGCAGCAGTCAAACATTTTATCATAGTATATACTTTACTGTGCACTTCACTTGCCGTTGTATGATGTTAACGTGTTGACATAAAGTAAATACAGAGCATCTACAATCCAAACAATTGCTCCACAGGTCTTGATGAATGCAGTGCTAAGAGAAGATACCAGCACTCACAGGCAATATGTTAAAAGTTGCTTTTATTGCACAAGTGCAGAGTGCAGAGGCGTACTAGGACATACTGAGAACTGGTTACCCACACCGAGTCCCAAGTGGTCACATTTGTATGCAACAAAATTTCAAAAACATGCACCATTAGGGTTGGTGACAACCCAAACCACCAAAAAAGCCTTGTTCGTGATAGCCTCATTACACCAGACAATTTGAGATCTCATCATCTCATGATCATCTGGGGATTTCTAAATGTAAGATAGTTACTTGAATGGCAATGAGTACAGCCACTAACAAACCTATGCCCCTGACATTTTTTATCCATCATCTTCAGTAGTAAGCACGTGACTTCTGCCTGTCAACGCACTAATACGAAGGGCCGGCCTAAAGACTTTGGATTGGTTCTGTAATGGAGTTTTTTTTTTTTTTTTACTCTCTAATTGTTTCCACCCAGTTCAAAAGGTTCAAGATTTAGAGACTGACTTGCGAGTCAATGTTCATGATAAAACTTTCTCAACAGGAGGAAGCTGGATGCTTCAGCATTTATAGTAACCATAGAGCCTATATTAAATAGTGGACAGAGTTTCTGGGTCTGAAAAGTGAAGCCAATGGGGACGTGCCTTAAACCTGCATTATTTGTAATGACCAGCAGGGAGCAACTCTGCAAAACTATATGTTCTCTTATGGTAAAATAACCCAACTCCTCACAGTTTCCTCATGAGTTTATGGTCTCGGTCTCTAGTTTCAAGTCTTCTTCTGCTGTGCATGTTCATTTTGTATGCTTTATGGTCCTGTTTAGAGTCAGATAGACAGATAAAGCAGAGTATGTTTTAGGGCAGGGCTACTGTGTGGTTGACAAGTCATTCTCAGAGGGTCCAATCATTGGCTCATGTAGCTCAGCTGTAATACAATAAACTTTGGGGCCATGCAAGCCGTTATTTCCTGCTGAACGGACGAGCCAAAACCAAGCACTACCCAAATCATGGTTCGTCACACTTGATGGTAACGTTAGTGGCTCTGTCAAGCTCTTCATTAGATTTAATATGTAACAATAATAATTTGGATTAAAATAACTTTACATCCGGAAAACCCCTGTATTAATCAATTAAAAATTCAGCTGGGGGCGACATTTTCAAACATGGAACTTATGCTAGCTTAATTAGTTAGCTCGCTATTACTGATGAAATCAGCTAGTGACAGCTGTCATTTCGGCAGGTGAAATCAACAGTTACCCGCTGGAACTGACCCTTCATTAAGCCCCTCCTGCAAGCACCAACTGTCCACTTCTAGGCTAGCAACCTTAACTGGGGCCCTGCAGGCCTGTAAAGCCATGTATTTCTCTCCATATTGAAGTGGTGTGCATGGGGCTCTAAGACAAGCAATACTTTGTGTCCCATGAGTTTGGCAGGCAGCGTGTTTTTTGTCGTCTTTCAAAAACATAAAACCCTAGAGCAGCTCTCTTAAGGAGTTTAAGCATTAGCATTAGCTTACATTACCAAGCTACACTTATGAAATCTGCTAGCGAGAGCCATCATATTAGCTGGTCATCAGCTAGAAATGGGAAGACTGTTTCAGTTTACTTCTCTTCACTGGTATAACTGTAAATGGCATATGTGCAAAGTAAAGCTTGGCATGCATAGCAACAGTAACTAAGGAGGGCAGAGCTTAGCAAAGGATCAGCTGAGAAGCTGCTTTTTTCCCCTTTGTCTGAAAACAAGGATCCATTGTTTCAAAAATTTCAAAAAAAGGACATTTTATACTAAATTTGCCAGCATCATGATTGTAAACTAGGGGTGCAGCAGTTCACAAAATTCACGGTTCGGGTCGTATCACAGTTTTAAGTCACGCATCGGATCATTTTTCAGATCAGCAAGAAAGAAAAATTTATAGAGTACTGTGCTCTGCATACATTATAGCACATATAATAGATAATTATACACTAAACAGTATAATACGCGACTCACCTACTTACTCTGTAGTCTGACTCAATGTCACGCCCACAGCACTATCTGATTGGTTAGAAGTCATGAGCAATAGCCAATCAACACAGTCATACATTAAAGAGGAAGTGTGGAGAAGTTAAACCCTGCAGGTATCACCAAAGTTTCAATGATTGTCACAATCTTATTATCTCTTTCTTTAACAACAGCGTAGTTACACCAGTGTGGCTTCAGTCACTCTTCACAGAGATGAGCTGCAGAGTAAAACACAGCGTGCATCTGTCCTTCCTTTCACTGCAACTCTGAACTGAGATACTACTGTTTCACAGTATGATGGTTACATGTAGTCCACGGATCACATGCGTGCCAAACCATGCACCCCTATTGTAAACTGCATATATTGTGCAAGAATGGAAAGCTTGACAGGTGCAGTGACAGTAACTAAAGGGGCTGGTGCTTAGTAAGCGTTCCATCTCAATTTTATGGCTTTGCAAGTTTGCATGCTGTGATACACGCTGTCTAACATAAAAAGCATAAGGCAGGCATAAGACTGGCAGCTCTAATGGATGGATCTGTGAGACAGCAGTGAATCAACATCAGATGTAGAGCTGCATTCTCTCAATTCTGGGAAACATTGCAGTTATGTTTTTATTAGTGAGTAAAACATGACCACGATAAAACTTGAGCAGAATAAAATTTGAGATTCACGCACACGTAAAGTGTCAAACAAAGTTGGAATGGGTTTGTTCTTTCAGGGGAGTTGCCTGGAGCTCATTGCACTCAAGTGAACTGTCCGGGGTTTACTAACTAAAAAATGTTAGCAAATCCTGGACATGTGTCTCAGCATAAATGGACATGATGTCCCCCACCACCCCATCACTCCCTCTCCGCCCTTGCCTGTCTCTGTCCGTCTTTCCCCTTTCCCGCTCCCCTTTTCTTTATTGTGATGCCAGAATCTGCAGTGTACCTGGCCATCACTCCAGAATTGGCTCTCCACAACAAAATTTGTGTCGTGACAGCAGCTGGCTTCAGAAACCTCTGGCCCTGGACTGGCCAGGAGCAGCTGTGCACATATAGGGTCCCGCAATCTGAATACCTGGCCAAGAGCTCAGAGAGGAGGGGGGAGGGGAGATATCAAAAACCCAGATCCCAAACATAAAAATGGTTCAGTGCTCCGCAGATGCCAGCGAAATGTCATCCTCACATTAATTCTCTCTCTGCCTGAGAAAGTTGCAAGTTGGGATCCAGGGACACACACACACATTCACAGGCATGCCGAAGCACTCACACACATCGGCATTTTCAACAAGCCGGGGTCAGGACCTTTCCAGAAGACCTACACTACTGTTAGTCTGCTGGGCCCACTTTTTACGACACTCTGGTCTCCCGTGTATCGACTGTTCATGTTTTTCCTAGTTGAGGGTCAGGAGCTTATAGACAGGAACTCTGGCAAGATTTACTGAGTTACATCACTGCGTAGAAGTACACACCTACTGTTACTTTTGAATTTTGCTTTCAAAATCTCTACAGCAGAGGCCTTATTTATGAAAGTCTCTCGTGCAAATAAAATATTTGTGCAAAACCAGATCAAATCCAGAGCCATGATTCATAAAAGCGCGCTCACATCAACATCAACACATTACAATGATCTCTCCCATTCCCCGTCATATATCATACTAAAGTGGATTCCAATTATTACCCAAAGGTAAGTGTGATGGACATATTTTCATTTGTTTTTTTGGAATATTCGTTGCTGTAACCATCAAATTAAATCTAGAATAAATCACTAAGTATTTTTATGTAATTGAGGCCAAAGAAGCAGACCCCTGTTTGTGCAAAACAACAGAGCGGAGTGCTGTCTGCTGTCCAACTTTTTTCATTAGTGTCCATCTCCTCTCTGCAGGGTAGAGAGCTCAGGCTGAGAAGGGGGAACATCTGACCATAACAACTACCAAATCAAATTTTTTCCTGTCTGTCTCGCAGCGTCTATCCCAGCAAGTTCGTGACAGGATAACATAAATTAACATTTTACTTATGACACACTTTAAAAACTTACTGCATATGGCCGAGCAATGACACCACACACACAGCAGACAACTTTTTTTGAACTTTTACCGAACTTTAATCTGTGTCATCTAAGGACAGTCAACCAAGCACCATGGGCTTTTCCAGTAACAGTTTCATATTCATACAGCGGCACAAATTCACACCCAGGAGCTGCACGGTATAACCACAGTCTGTTACTACTGGCCATTTGGAGCTGTTCAGTTCAACATGTCTTCTGTTGACCGCTGACACAGTTGGAGGTTAACTGCCTTGCTCAAGGGCACCTTGTGTTTTGGAAAAGGGCAGTGAAGACACAATGAACTCAATGAACTTTCCATATCTAGATCTGGCAGCAAGTAAGGCTGCACAATATGATAAAAAAAAAAAGTCATATTGCGATTATCTTCGCAGATTTGTGATTGCGATATGGTTTACAGTTAGTGGAAATGATCATTTTCGCATCAAAATTTTCATTTTCACTGTAAAAACTCTGAAAATCAAATCATTTTTTTCATTATCAAAAGATTGCAGCTTCTGCAATTTGATTAATGCACTTGTCCATAAAAGTTTGATCAAAATAGCTATATGTAGCCACTGTGGGTGCAAAAACGAGTACTACAGTCCCAATAGCCATAGACTCTACATTAAATAGGTTGTATTCCTGTTTGATATATGATCTATGGTTGAAGCAAGTTGTTTCGCCCCGCCCCCTCCTCCCCAGACACGGCAGACAGGCAGGCTGAAGGAGCTCCGCAGGATCCCTGGATGCGTGCAACCTCATAAATTGACAACAATAAGAGACAAGGAGTCCTCCTCTGTAAGTAGATCAGCTGTCAGTTGTCTGTCATTGTAAAGTTCAGCCTGTTATCCTGAAAAGAAAAGCTCACTGCTCTGAAATAACACACTGGGTGATGAGTTAAGCAGACGCTTACTCATTCTGTGGATGTTCAGCATTAATTTGAACTCTAATTAATGTGAAACAGACATTCAAAACATTCTGGAATGGAAATTTCAGCGCGGGACACCGTGGCCGTAGTGTTTGTGTCAGGGGAAGCGAGTGATTCAATTTAACATGTTTCCTTGAGCTGCGATGACACATCATGGTTATTTTCTGATTCATTACAGTAAATATATTACAGATTTCTCCTTTAATTGTGCAACCCTTGTAGCGAGTTATTAAGTTATTTTTCTTGTCAAAAGCATGCTTTGCCAACCTGTCAGCAGCCAAAAGTAGAAACAGCTGGGAAATACCTCGGAATAAAGGATCCTAGTGATAGGAGGTGACTCTTACAACTTACTTTCCTCTATTTCTTCATTTGGTTGCACTACCACACCACACTTAAAAAGTGGCATTTTAATGCTATGCTACCAAATGCCACTGGGTAATGTAGTTGAACTTAAAGGACCATTGTTTTGGATTTAGCGGCATCTAAGGGTGAGGTCGCAGATTGCAACCAAGTGAATAAAAGGACGCCTCTAGAGCCTGTGTTTCGTTTGGCCACTCTGGGCTACTGTAGAACATGGCAGAGCAACATGGAAGAGGACCCACTCCTCTGTATTTAAAAACAGCTCATTCAAAGATAACGAAAATACGACAGTTCTTATTTTCAGATGAGATGAGAACAGCATACTAATGAATATTATATTCCATATATTAGTATTTTGATTTCAAATGTGTGTTATTAGCACATGCAGGAAAAAACATAACTTGCAACTAATCAGAGCAACAAAACGTGTAACATACTGTAGGTAAGGCACATATGGCAGCTTCCTGGTCACCATCTTTCTCATATTACAGCTAAATGGTGCACTAAAATATGTTTCTGAGATAAGAAATCGGCAATGCAGTAACAGAATCTTGATTCATACTTGATCTGCACTGAATACTTTGACACTTTGACCTGAGTTTTGGGAGCCTGAGGCATTGCGCTGGATGGACCTGCTGACTGGACACAGTTGGATAGACCTACAGCCAATCAGAACAGCGAAACGTGTGGCTTTTCAAATCTGGACCGGCAGTCCTCCTGTCAGTCCTCACAGAGAACCTGCCCCATATCCAAGTAGCTGCTGAGTGAGCTCTTCTCACTTTCACGCTTCTTCTCCAGGGTAAAATCATTCCACTACGACAAGTTGTCCCGTCTTTGTTGAGATTAAGACGGCTTTTTGTTGAATGAGAGTTAAATCACATAGTACATTATTAGCTTATACACCAGTTGAGTCTTTAAGAGATTCAACATGGTTGGGATTTGGATTATGGCACGAGGAGTTGTAATAACATATCCTGTAAATTGGTAAAGAAAGGTCCATTTGACTAAAGTATACATGGAAAAAATAACTATTCTAGTGGTTTAAAAAACATTAATACATCTTGTGTTAAGCTGTCACACTCTGTCAACTCCAGACATCAAGCGCTAAATCTATCGTTTTGAAAAACAGCTCCAGTTCCCATGCACTGTTTCCCAGTGGCCCAGTGTAAAGCTTGTGGTTACCATTTGGATTAAGGATTGGGTCTTTAAGAACCTGGGCCGACGACTTCATGGCGAGACTTCATGCAAGCTATTTGGAACTCTGCATGAGCCTGTCTGTCAGACCAAATGGAAGGCAGCGGGCTGCCGCTTGAGTTGTTTAGTAAAAATAAGTGTGTACTTTGGCCTCTTAACCCACCATCCCCGCTTCACAGAGCTCTCTCTAAAACCACTGGGGAAAGTGAGAGTACCAATTTGTACATGTAGCATGTTGAGCTGTTTGAGCTGCACTGTGCATCCCTGCTGAAGCACTGCAGCGTGCAGGGGCAGATATTCACCTCATGGGGAGAAACAGTCTGATTAGGGGCCATTTATGCCGAGAGACATCTCTGCACAGACATGTTGTCCTCACTGGCTGAAATATTTATCCCCCTGGTGCTTTCTCTCCTGGGTCTCTCCAACTATGTAGCCTTTTACATTTTCCTCTTAAAATAAATTAATTTATATCGATGGACTGACTGACACTATATATTAAATAAAAGTTTTGAGACCAGCAACAATCTCTTCCTGAAAACAATTTAGTGTGTGTAATATGACCCTGATGGTGGAGATGCACAGAATCTGGCAAGGATGAATCTGAATGCACAGACTACTACAGGCTTCAGCTCGTGGGTGATGTACTGTGACTGGGGTGCTTGGTTATGGCTCCGCTTTCAACAGGGTGGCCAGGACACAAACATTTTCAATATGCTTTTTAAAACATTTGAATGAGAAATAGGCAATGCAGTAACAGAATCTTGATTCACTGTTGATCAGCACTGCTTAGTTTAACAGTTACAGAGTTCCAGGGGGGTGGTGTGTTGTGATGGATGAACTAATTTGTGTCAAGTTGGAGTAGAGTTGTGGTTATGCAAAAAAGCATACAGGCACTGGTCTGTCAACTCGCCATGCTCTATCTATACCGTATCCTACACCATGAGGCCAGATAACCTGCCCTCCATGGAAAATGAAGAGGATCTGTTGACTTGACATCTGTCAACGGATCTATTGTGTCTGCTCCACCATGAACATTTCAGAAACATAGCATATTCCAGCCTGATTTGGTTGGTTGGTTTTTGTGCTCCTACCATGGATAAATTGGTTATTGGTCCTTAGATTAAAGTTTTTTAAACATGGGTAAACCTGTTAAAATACACAATCAACCCTTTTCCCATTGCCAGATGAGTTTGCCTTGTGTGTGTGTGTGTGTGTGTGTGTGTGTGTGTGTCTGCAGAGAGATCAGCTCTCAGAACTTTTGTAGCTTCTAACTGAATCTCTGTGGTTTGAAGTTTAGTTTCTCTCCTGTGTCGCTATTAGTACTTACTCGTGTGCTGCTTTATTTTACTGTCTCATGTTCGCTTTCAGCTGGATAGGAGTTGTGTGAAGTTACTGCTGATGAAAATCCAACATTTTCTGAATTTGCTTCTTCATAATCAAAGCTTTTGGATCAAAAAATGATTGAGGACTTTTGTTAAGAATTTATAGAACATAAAATGTTTATTGACTGTTCAGCTGCTTGACTAAGGACGAGCACGTATCACACACACACACACACACACACACACACACACAAACACACCTTCAATCGGGTCCAAACTCTGCTATGCTGGGCTGATGCACCAAGTCACACCAAGTCAAACCAAGCAGCACGTGTATGAAAATGGAGCAAAAGAGTTGCAAATATCAATGAAGGCAACAAGCCTTCATTGCATCTGCTGGAAAAGGGGTGAAAATTAGTGTGTCCAACCAATTGGAGCTGGAGACAATAAACACCCAAGACTAATGCAGAATCAGTCAATTTGACCTGAGAGTGAATGCTAACTGTACTCTTTCCCACTGCAGACAAAAGCCATATGTTGATAGGTTTCAGTATTTTTTGTTCAGTATAGTTAAATTGTTTCTATTTTTTGTCAGTTTTTATGGTCAGGAGATTGCACAGGGTGTTTTATTTTGACAAGTGACCAGATTCTCTCTACTGTTCCTCTATTTGCTAGTTTCCTGCCCAACTCGATTTGGTCTATATAGCCTGACACAGCTTCCATCAAAAATAGACTGTGTGTATTCTCTGGGGAGCAGAGCGAAGAACCACTTTTGGGACACTTCTAAACCATGCTGCTGCATTCTGATGGAATAACAATCACTGTTTAGAATGGCCACAATCAGCTCCAGCATCAGGAGCAGTGAGAAGCCACTGTGCAGCACCCAGGGACCAACTCCAGTTCTACGCAAACCCCACCATCACCTTGGTAGATGGTGGGGAAAATCAGAGCACCCAGAGGAAACCCATTCAAACACGTAGAGAACATGCAAACTCCATACAAAAATGCCCTGCCCAGGAAGCCAGGATCTTCTTGCTGAGAGGCAACAGTGATAACCACTGAGCCATCATGCTGCTCATTAGTACAACAAAAACGTAATGTCACGCTTACAGAATCCTCTCTAACACTCTAACTTTTTAGATAGGCTTTTAATGTGATAATAATCTCAAAAGAGAAATTCAGAACAACAGAGGGGTCAGAATGACATGACTTTTGTGTATTAACTTCACCTGTCAGGAGACTCAGGATCAAAGCAGGTCTTCAGGACGTCTGTGACCTCTGGGTCACAGCAGTCTCCATCATCATAGTCATAGTGTATACTGTTGCACTCCATGTTACAAACTCCATCCTGTCTCTTCCAGTTGTAGCAGGGCCCCAGTCTTAGGCAGTCCCCTCCATCGTGGCCTGTCCTGGGGTGGTCACACTCGGGGTCACATTGGCGATTCCCAATCTTCCCAATTCGACAGTTGCTAAGGATAAACTGCTGTCGCAGGCTGGAGTTTTTTACGGTGTGCACACTCAGATCCAGGGTGATGTTGTAAGGGCGAAAGGCCTCAGTTAGAGCCTCGTGCTGGAGCTGGATCTGGGCTTGCGTCACGGTGGGGTTTGAACCATCGTCATTGGAAAGGTTGACAATCCGGTAGCGAATTTGCTTGGTTGAACGGAGCTGCCAGTTGTCGTTGTAGCCCAAGATAATGTCAGTGTTGTCACAGGTTGTCAAGCCACAGGGTGGCGGCAGGAACGAGGAGACAAGTTCTTGTTCAGGGACAGGAGTGGTGATGATGGTTGGATGGAGGCCAACTTTGTATGGCATCCATAGCTTTTCCACCTCAAAGTTAGAAGCAAAATAAAACAATATTTTAATAAAATTAAATACTATTTCCAATCCAATTCAAATATACAACAACTAAATAGGTAATGCTTTAATATGATTACTGCCAGAAAACTAATCAACCGTCAATATTATGAAGTGTAGAAATTAAATATAGCTAGTTACATTTGTGAAGTCAGCCCACATCTCCAAGACGGGCTGGTTTTTGACAGTTTGAAGTGGTCGCTTCAGCAGCTCTTCATGAGAGCGAGCATAGCCCCACAAGACCACACCCCCTATATGGCCCCTGAAGCTCTGTCCCTGATCTGATTGGTTACTGCCAAGGAAGAGGCTTCGGCACGTCTTCATGAAGGGGCTGTAGAGATTACCCGACTGGAGACTGCTCTCTCCCACCTGAGAGTAATGACAGCCAAGAAGAAAGGAGAGGAAACACGTCTCTACATTTCATTATGTCGTGAATACAATAAATGATTGATGGCCTATTCCGAGGGCAATTTTCTAATTTCATTAGACTTCTTAAGAGTCATTAGCATTAAGTCACCCAGGTTTTTATAGCTGCCAATGTTGGGGCAATGTCAGTTGAGAAGTTCTCCATCTGGTTGTCAACAAAAGTAAGGCACTTTACATATGCACTCTATTCCCTGAACGCTCTGATTGGCTGCAACTACAGTAGCATAAACATCAGTTAGGTGTCCTGTCCTCTGTCAACAAATCCAGCTGCTTGCAAGTCAAAATGAAGATGCATTAATGATGCATTAATGATGGATTGTTAATGGGTGCTAAAGTTCAAACACCAGATCTGTTACATAAGAATTTAATTATTGATAAGCCGAGAATGGACCAATGAGAAACTAATACAGGCTCTCACTCTGTCCTATGGCCTTTATCTACAACTGGGCATGCACTGTACAATTTTAGAAATGTTTAATTTCCGACTTCGACTTATCTGGAATGTAAAGCCAAAGCTCATGTGTAGTCACAATCACAGTCCAATCTTTAAGCCACAACCTGAATGCTCACATGTTCATGTTCATGTAAAATGAAACGGCCAATGTCAGTTGTCAATAAACATTTATTTAAAAGCTCAGAGGCAGGTTGCTGTCCATATATTCAAGCCACATGGCGCATCTTGTCACCATGGCACTTTCAGACGCTTTGCTAGTGCAGTGTGAAAAAAGTAACTGACTTGGGGAATCCACTCATGACTTTCCTTCAACTGCAAAAACCTGAAAACGGCCAACAAAAACTTCTGGCATGTTAGAAATACCGTTGTTCGGGAGCAGCTGATCAGTCCCCCACCATCCATACACTGAACGACAAACAACGCCCAGCAAAGCTGAAATTCGGTCTGACTAAAACGAGTTGTGCCGCTCAAAAACTGGTTCAGAAAAAAGACTCAAATTGTACAGTGTATGCCCAGCTTAAGCTTTCAGCCACATCAAACATTCTTCATTTGATGGAGTGTGTTCAGTTGTCATGAAGATGGATGTTTTTGCCCATGCTGACATAAAGGCTAAGCGTGACAGACCATTCTTGATCTTGGAAAAATTTGAAGGTCATGTGATATCATATGGGTGAAAAAATCTGGAAAGAGCTAGGAAGTGGACCTTCAGTTAGGATTGCTTTGTCACAGTACTACCACTGTACTTCACTGATGAAGTTGAAAGTGGGGTAAATGGCCAAACTCAACCAAACTGTGAACCAAAATTCAACCATGCACTAAAACCACACACCTTAGCTCCATCAACATACAGGGTCATGTGGAGGCCGTTGTAAGTAGCCATCAGGTGAGTCCAGGCATTTGCTCGGTACCGCTGGTGGCTATAAACAGTGGTGGATTTTAAGGCTCGGTCTGTGCGGAGCGTGAAGTAGAACCGTGCGTCTTTGGCGCTGGCAGGTTCCACTGTGCGTATGCCTACCGACCAACCCTTCTCACTCAGTGAATGGGAACAGTTGTCAAACACACCTATGGCAAAGGGGAAATATGGAAAAAGGAAAATGATTTCAATTCAATTAATTTGACAGAATTCTGTTAGCAAAAAAACATGCAAATATTCAATTTTCAAATAGTCGTTGCCCTGCGGAAAATTAATCAATCAACACACAAACAAAACTGTCCAAGTGATTGCAGTCCTGTGGACAAAAGACAACTGTGGGAGGGAGACGTACAGTGAGGCTGAGACGCACAGATAGACAGAGTAAGACAGAGAGAACAGACAGAGCCAGAGACAGCGGGAGAGAACAGAGAGGGGAAGGAGAACGGAGGTATTTCACTCAGCCAAGGCAAGGCCCTGATGTTTCCATCTGCTGTTGCAACAGACACACACAGATCCACATCTGCTCCACAGATGTCGAACACTAGGACAGCAAAGGGTCAGGGAACCCCTTCACCCTCCACAACGCTGTATGTGTGTTTGCATGTGTATATGCTTACATGCATATGTGTGTGGAAGTATTTAAAGTGGGCAAATGTAGCAAAAATATCCCCAAGGAGGTAAGGCAGTTTCATGGTTAAGTATTTAATTTGGTGAAAGAAAGCAGTGGTTAGGACATTATTGTAGCTTTGCCATGTAAACAAGATTATACTGTATATCACCCACTGTCCCACCAAATGTAATTGCACAAATACATTGGTATCAGTCTAAACCTACAGTTACACATGGTATGCTAAAGATGCAACACAGTGCACTCAATCCTCAATAAATAATCAACACATAAATGTGGAGACAAAAAGTTGGCCTTGACATACATTGCATCACCAAATATGTATCACAAGGTCATTTCCTGGAAATCTGCTGAATTGCTTTACAGTGTACTGTACAGTATGCTGTGGGTGTATTATTTACTGGTACATAAAAAAAGGAGGACATTGTTTGAATCAAACTGACCTAAGGTTTTCAGTGTTTCGTGCACTAGTAGAAAGAGTACTGACAAAAAGTGACATTTTGTTTATCATGAAGGTTTTATGGGAAATGCGGTCTTTATGTTAAGACATATGCACAACCACAATCATTTGCGCAATCATTCATCTCCACTGTCATCTCACTTGTTTACATAATATTGAATTCAAATAGTTACTGATGTTTTAGGACTGCATTCTTTTTTGGCCGGCAGGGCCAATGTTTTTGGCTAGTTTTTGGCAAAACTAGCCAAAAACATTGATGTAATATCGTCCTCTAAAGTTCTTATGGTGAACATGTTAGCAAACCATCGGCTATTTGCACAATTAGCAGTCAGGGAGCAACATCAGCATTCACTTAATGTCACATTTCTGACCATTTAAGTCCAATATTCACTCTACTTTTAACTATATTTTGGTCTCCATCTACTGAAGGAAACATCTGGCTTTTCAGCTGCTAAATGCGCCACTTTTTTCACCGTGCCACCTCCCGTGTAGTGCTGGGCAGGTGGTGTACAGTATTAGAACTTTTTTGCTGAAAAGAAATGAAATGAGACTGATGAGAGCAATGAGAGTGATCCGAAACAGCAAAGTTGCAGGCCAGAAAACCAAAACAATGAGCCGAAGGATGCTAAAACGCTACACAGAGCTGAAGGGAACTTCAGAGTTGGGTGATAATCTTTCGGTTCATCACTATGAGGGACCGCTTCCACATTACATTACATAGTTATTTGATCAATTGTTGGGCTAATATAGAAATTTTGATTGGCGCCATTTTAAAATTGCTACGTGTGCAGGTGTAGGCTATTAAATGTAATTTAAATCCCATAATTACCACCAACTTTGGATAAAAAAGATGATACACTGTGTCATAGACTTAATTAAGTTTTTCTCATAGATGGCACTGGATATTGAGGCATGCAAAATATAAGATATCTAGTTTGATAATCAAATCCAGTATAAAGTCTCTAGTCATTGATTCTGTAGCTTCCATATTGTGACATGACAGGATAAAAGCTGAAGATTGATTGGATGTCATGATATTACTGGTTGAAATTGGTTGCTTCAAGCCTCCATAAGCTCACATCATATTTTGTTTTACATGAAGGAAACATGATTGGATTTTGATGTAAGCATACAAAAAACTTATTTATTTGTATTTTTGGCATTAAATAGCCAGACAACATGAACAGACGTGATCTAAAAGGGTTATAAAGACATTATTCATTTCATTTTGACTTAAACCTTGTACAATATTGCACTTTTGTTCAATTTATTAGAACCAAATCAATATTTTGGCCAATATTGGTCATCATTATCAGCCAGTGCTGTGAGCTAACCCATTAGTATTGCCATAAATGTTAGCCAAAAGGCAATAAAATCCAATACATTATGCATGTGATAATAACGCAGCACCTAAATAAATGCAGAATCAGTGTCATCATTGCATTGTTTGTGGAGCAGTGTATTCTGGACTCTCAACACTCTGCAACACATACAGTAACATGACAATAAAAGATTAAATGTCCAAACAAAGAGATTTATAAGATCATCACTGACCATTACAAGTCAAACTAATGTCAGTGTCATGTCTAGCAGAAACAATAGGAGTTTGTTTTTCACTATATTTGCCAGATTCCTTCAGGACACTACAAAGGGAAAGGCCCATGCCACAAAATGCTGCCCTCACATAAGGAAGCAATGAAGGAGAAAAAAAAGTTGAGTAATGGAGGCGGATCTTTGATCAGAGTAAATGTGAGTGGACGTAACAGTTTGTGGTCTCCCTCACTATCTGGACAGCTGTGGTGCTGCACCATAGCGCTTTTCAATTTGTTTGATGTATGTGTTGTTCTGTCAAATGTGCAGCTTTTCAAATGTAACATTCTTGATGTTGGCTCGTTGGAAAAACAGTGAAACGGTGATGTTCATCATCATGTGAACAGCCTGCTTATATGAGGGTTTCATTAGATCAATGTGTCTGCAGTCTCTGCTCAGAATCAATGGAAACTGTCAAGCTAACTAAGAGGAGAGAGACTCGGTGAAACACACCCTGGGAATTTACATGGCTATGTAACCAAGTAGTTATTTAGAGCGTGTCTCGAGAATACAATTATCATTTAATTTGCTGTGACAAGAAATTAGTTAAAAACAATGTAATGTCATCAGATAACTAACAGGATCACCCGTATTTATCATCTGGCTTTTGGTTTAATGACTATTAAATGCACTTGACAACACAGCACTGGGGTGTGAAAGGAGTAGCGTTCTTGCAAACAATGAAATAAAGAACAGGCATCACCATTATCATTAATAATGCAATAATAATGATGATCATCTTGGAATCATTACTGTGGTCATTACAGATGTTCCAATAACGTTTTTCCTTCCCAGTAGTACTAATTCTGATACTTAAACTGCTTATCCTGTATGGATGTGATGTGATTCCTGTCATTGTTGTATAGCCTGGCACAGGTTTAAAAACTAGTAGTGGGGGTCCACTTTTACAGACTAATAAATTACATGATATCAGAGCAATGCATACACATACTTGTTGATATGTACGCATTTTTCAATACTGGTATAAGTGTCAGAAAACCGTTAGAGGCCAACCAATACCATCATCACTTCTGATCATCTACGTATAATATTCATCAAAAATATTAGCACTGTTGGCAGGTGTAATCAGAACCCAAAAAATGCCAAGGTGAAGAGGTTAAAGTGGGACAGGGTGAGGGAGAGGGTAGGGAGTGGGATCAAGCCAGGGCAATGAGGGCATGCTTTTTTTGTTGTTGTTGCAGTTACACTGGTTTTGTCTTTCATTTGAGTGCACATGCATGTTTGGTTGTAAATGTATGTGTGACGAGGCTTAAATTTGAGGAAAATTAAAACACCACTTGCACGGCAGATGAAAAAGGACGCAGACAAATTACACCATGACTGTGAGAAAAACCTCAATAGTGATGCTCCAGTTTACCATTTAATTTCTTATTCTGACACATCTCTGCAAACAAGACTTAATCACAACACCACAAGAGTGGTACCCTCCTCCTTTACTGATCCGATACCAGTAGAGCTGCAATGATTAATTGATTATTAATCAATTAGTGAATTAATCAACCACTTTTTTTTGATAATTGATTAATAAGTTTGAGCAATTTTTTTGAGGGAAAAAAGTACAAATTCGCTGATTTCAGCTTTTAAATGTAAATATTTTTTTGGTTTCTTTACTCCTCTAAGACAGTGAACTGAATATCTTTGGGTTGTGAATAATACAAGAGATCTGAGGTCGTTATTTTAGGTTTTGGTAAACGCTGATCAACATTTTTCACAGACATTTTAAAACAAACAACTATTAATCAAGAAAATAATCAACCTATTACATTAAAAATATGAAAATATCAATTTAATTGCTGTATACTACTAACCCTATATGGATGTCATGTGATTGCTATCATCGTGGTATGGCCTGGCTCCAGTGACTCCACGGTCCGCAGAAAACAAACACCACTGCCATTAATTTAACCAAGCATCTTAGTTTTGCCTAACTGAGAAGGTTTGATAAGTAAATAATAAATGGAGAAGTAGTGCTTCCTTTTATTTTCTCTCCCACGTGTCAACAATGGAACCAACAACTCCTGCCTTATGGCAGAAAGTTTTTAAACCATAATGTTACAACGATAGAGGGCTGTTTGGTGTTTGATGACTGTCAGGCATTGCAATGGACGATGGCATTGTCCATTGGCCCAACCCTAATAGACCACACTGGATTTGGGAAATTTTAGAAATCCAGGTGTCATAATGCTTCAGAAAGGAGTAGAAAATGCCAATCAGACTTTCCCAGAGCCCAAGGTGACATCTAGAGCTGTTCTGATGCCCCAATACCAGTGTTGGAAATGCTTCAGATACAGCCTAAAATGCTGGATCAGGTATCAGCGATTACATGAGTCAATGCACCTATTCGATATCACATAATTTTATTAGCCCCAAAACGGCATCATGCTACTTCCCAGCAACGTACCATATGCCTTTTTTTTTTTTACCTGAGCTAGGCCATACAACAATTATATCACATCCATAGCAGGTCAGTAGTATACAGCAGTTAAAGAACAGTAAATAAAAGTTAAGAATTAAAATCAGTATCAAGAAGGAAGAACTGGAATCAGAACATCTCTACATTACTTAACCTGTCCATAACCATCCATTTCAGATGTATAACCCAAACAGAACCGGATTTTTTATGTCAATACTGATATTTAGGAGTTTTAGAAATGCAGTTATTCACAGCATTAACTAAAACGTCTAAAACCTACTTCTATGCCATCAGTGGTAACTGATGATTCTCTGACTGATGATCATTAATGTCAGAAGTAAAAAAGGTCCATCACAATTTCCAGAGCCCAAGACAACATCGTAAGATTTCCTGTTTTGTCCATCCAACAGTTCAAAACCCAAACATACTGAATTTACAAAAACATAAATCAATCATGCAAAGCTGAGCAAATCCCCACATTTGAGAAGCCAAAGCAAGAGAATGTTTTCTAGGCTAATTTGATAAATGATTTAAATGATTAACTGATAATCAGAATTGGTGATTCACTTTCTGTCGATCCACTGAGTCATTAATCATCTAATTCTTTCAGGACTAAATATCATCATGTATTCCCGATCACTGTGATTTTTCTGTCACCGCTGTCACCAAGTCTGCAGTGGAAACCAAACAGAGCCACCCCCAGCTGGATAAACTCTGTTTGACCTTTGTGGTGAAAAGCAGCCTCTTGAGACCAGTATCTTTTTCTTGGAAACCATTTAACAAGAGAATTTCACACAGCACAAGAGATTGATGTTAAAAGGGCAAACCCAAAATGCTGTTAGGGTTACTAGATATAGCATAGCTGTCACAAGCAATTTGCAACAACATACATACAGCAGCTCCATGGACCTCGTGTATGGCAGTGAAATAAAGGCTGCTACAATAGCAGGGAAGCAGACAGAGGCCGGAGACTGACCGGCCATGAGGTAATTAAAGAGTCTGACTGGTGCTGTACAGGCAGACACAACAAGTGAGTGATATTAAAACAGATAAAAGACAAGAGCAGAGTGACCAGGCAGAGTGTAGAACTTGAAAACAGCAAGCTGTCACTTCAACTCCACAGACTTGGACGGTGTATTAGATCTTTTTCACAGCAGCCATATTAACATGACATAGTATGGTAAACACAGGTGTCACCAATGATCCCGTCCCGATCCGTTCAGGTCAGACTGAGTGAGGGCGCTGCTAGATCGCGTGTTGGCTCACTGAAAATGCTCTGCTACAGTGATTGGAAGCAGACCTTAATTAGCGTCATTTGCAACACCTGTGTTTATCCTGCTGTTTCATATCAGTACGGCTGCTGTGAAAAAGGTCTATCCCCAACTCAGTGTGTGGCCATGATCATGTAACCATAGTTACTGTACACAATAAATGCACAATACATTTTCGGGTTATTTTGAATGAAGTTACTATGCTAATTTGTGTTGCTTGTCTTAAGTGTACTCAGGTTACTGAGGTTGTTAATTGTGAGTGCTGACTTCATTTTGTTACACTGTTTTGGTTGACTGAAATGAGGACATTTCTACTGGTACCAAGTAGGGCTGCAACGATTAATCAATTAATTGATTATTAATCCATTATTAAATTAATTGCCAACTATTTTGATAATCAGTTAATCCAGTGGTTCCCAAACTGGGGGGCGGGCTCCCCTGGGGGGGCGCGGAGCCACTGCAAGGGGGGCACGAAAGATCAGGGGAGGAAAAAAAGAGTGAAACAAAGCTGAATGAATATGATCTATGTAGGGGGAATAAACACATGAGTTTGCTGTTTCTATCCAGCTGACCTTTATTTTGCTAAAATTTAACTTTTGAATTCTTTTTTTTATCAGCTCCATCCCCAATTATTGTTAACAATTGATTGAAATTTTTGTGGTGGGGGGCTTGAACTTTTGTTCGCTTCCAAAAGGGGGGCATACTGGAAAAAGTTTGGGAATCACTGAGTTAATCGGTTTGAGTAATTTTTCAAGAAAAGAACTCAAAATTCTCAGATTTCAGATTCATAAAATGTGATTATTTTCTGGTTTCTTTACTCTGCTTTGATAGTAAAATGAATATATTTGTGTTGTTGGCAAAACAAGACGTTTGAGGACGTCGTGTTGGGCTTTGGGAAACATTTACTAACATTTTTCACAATTTTTTGACATTTTATAGGCAAACAGCTATAAATAGATTAATCAAGAAAATGATCAACCAATTAATCAACTATGAAAATAATTGTTAGCTGCAGGCCTAGTACCAAGAAAAGACTGTAACCGCAGTTACTGTACACATTAGAGCTCAACTGATATATCGGCCAGTCGTTATTATCAGTCTGAAATTGACCTATCACAGCTCGATAGGTTTATATTGGTATCAGCATGTAATGCACCAATATGCAGATTGTTTTTATTCTTTATTTTTCTGGGCGGTATTCCATGTATATTTGATCTATTTTCTTACCGTGATATTGTTATCATAATCCTGATCAATCACCCCTCATGTCTAAACCAACCCAAGCGATGAAGGCAACGAGATTTTTTTTTTTTTTAACTTCCTAACATTGGTATCAACTTGGCCCCAAAAATACGGCATCAGTCGGGCTCTAGTACACATTACATTTTCGGGTCATTTTAATTAAGTTGTTATGCTAATCTTCTTTGTTTAATAGGCTGTGCAGTACACTAGGTACATAATATACTGTATATTTCAGTAGGAAAATTAATAGTAAAAATAGTAGAGTAAACACCAATGAATTTAATCCAAATGCGTTTAGCAAAGCCTTTCTGGTGAGCCAACATGCACAATAGCAGCACCCTGACTCGGACCCCGTTTGACCTGAATGGAATGGAATCATAATTCAGTGCCCTGGGTACATGCGCATCACGTGCTCTGCTTAGGGCACCAAGTGCGAGGCAGCAGCAAAGCAGCATCTCGCAGCTCTAGTGCATTAATCAACTCCACAGGGACGCCCTTGTCCTCAGCTGACATTATTGTCTTTCAGAGGCAGTAGCGGGCCTCTTTTAAAGTCTGATATGGCCATTTTCAAAGGGGTCCCTTGACTTATCACCTCAAGATATCTGAATGAAAATGGGTTCTAGGGGGACCCAAAGGTCTCCCCTTTAGTGACATGCCCACTCTATGCTAATCCCTTGCAAATTTGGGCAAAAACCATTAATTTGCATGAAGCATAAATGTGTTATTTTCCCCCATTATAAAAATGAATATTCTGCATACTGGGCTCCCTAAACAGTAATTGAACATCATAAATTGGGTATGACCTGAAAACTGGACTGTGACTCTAGTGGACTCATTGAGCCATGTGTGTGTTCACGTGTGATCATGTTAGCCCCCATAGTATCCATTTCATTGTAGTAAGACCATTTTTGAAACTAGACCTCACTGTATAAAATGAGGTAATAATTCATAACCACAAGGAGGAGACCTGAGACAGTCAGAGGACACATGGTGTTCCAAGGTATATTGACAATAAGGGATTCCTCTTACAGAAATCTCCATATGTCAGACGTGTTTGATAACAAAACACAGCGATTTTCTATGGGGTTCGTCAAGGTCTTGGTATCATAATGGGATAGTTCACTCAAAAATGAAAGTTCACTCAGTATCTACTCACTCTCATACCGATTGAAGGTCTAGTTTATTTTTTTAGTCCACAAAACATTGCTGGAGTTTCACAGGAAAACAGCGCTGCAGAATGTCCCAAACCGTTAAAGTGACCAGTTTTCAAATTTAAAAATCAACCAAAAACAAAACAAAAACAAACTTACAATGCCTTCATAATGCTCGTCTGGTGTAATCCAAGTCTCCTAAAGCCCCGACATGCTGTTCACTCGCGTGCACGCACCGTCACATCACACACACCCAGTCCAGACGGTGGGCACACGCACATGAACGTGGCTCCAAGCTAAGAATCTACAGTGAAGATTTAGGCTAAAATCATGGTGTAAATGTCGTCTTACAAGTGAACTTGGCATGTTGGGGCTTTAGAAGATCTGTATTACATCGGACGAGCAGTATGGAGACATTTAATGTTTTTTGGGTTTTTTGTTTTTTTTTTCAGTTGTCTTTTTTCCGTTTGAAAACTGGTCACCATTCACTTAAACTGTTTGGGAGATTCTGCAACGCTGTTTTCCTATGAAACTCCACCAATGTTTTGTAGACTGAAAAACTAAAGCCAACCTTCAATCAGCATGAAGGTGAGTAGATAACGACTGAATTTTAATTTTTGGATGAACTATCCCTTTAATGAGGCAGGACTTTTAGGGAGGATTTTCATTCTAATGGGGGTCAAAAATGGTTACATTTTGTACCAAATCTGTATAATAAATGGTATCAATCTATGGAGCAACAACTTATTAATCACCATCATATACTTAGATCATAATACTCTAAATTACACCCCTTAAACTTTCAAAATTTGAATAAGCGCTAACCATAATGCAATTTTTATCACAGATTTATTGACTGGAGGCACCACAAACCAATTAAGCTCGGGGCACCCAACTGGCCAACAGAGGCCCTGCTTTAATTAGTAACATTAGTATCATTAGTAACACCTGTGTTCATGCTACTGTTTTATGTCAAAATGGGTGCTGTGAAAAAGGTCTATTATGGACTTACGATGGAAACGGTTTATTATAGCCTACATCATTATTTTCTTGGTAATTACAGCACTTTTATTTTATTTATATAATTTAACGTCTGACTTTTTTGTTGTTTTTCATGTTGCCGTGTTCGTGTTGATTAAATGAAGATTAAAAAAGTTTTCAAAGAGAAGTTGTAATCCACTTACTACCCACAGCCAGAATGACATGGAAATCGCTAACAACCAAAAACAAGTGTTACAGTCAGTTTTCACCCACCTGCTATGACCGCAGGGTTGCTCTGCCCTCCCTCGGGCTTCACCCACAGCTCCAGGCTGAACTTGGCCCTCGGCAGCTCCACCCCTGCGGACGGCTTCACCTTCAGCTGCTCCCGACGCCCGCTAAAGTACAGGGCGGTCATCCAGGAAGGGGGCACCCTCGGCACGGGGCTGCCCCAGGGAGAGGAGCTGCCCACGGGCAGGCTCGCCGGCGGGTCCGCCTCCTCCACCTCCCCGGAGTAGTTGTCGTGAACGTCCGTGGTCCCCGTCGAGGACTGCTGGTCTCCATCCTCCTGCTGCAGCCTGTAGAGGACCTGGAGCCCCCTGGAATCTGTGGAGCTGTCGGGGAAAACTTTCTCCCAACTGGAGTTGCCATCTTCCTCGTAGGGAAGCGTCCCGTCCAGGCTGTGGTTGGAGCGGGAGGGGGAGCCCGAGGAGGAGGCTGTCTGCCCGACGTCTTTAAGCAGAGACACCCCGGGCTGCTGTGTGGCGTCTGTACTGACATAATTCGGGTCTCTGCCGTCTGTTGTGGAGGTTTTGTCATAAAGCTGTCCGGGTAACGTCACGTATCCGTCCCCCGCTCCCGCCGCCGCATCGTCCGTGTCGCCCCAGCTCCTCTTACCATCCTGCCCCGCCGGCTCGACCCGGTGCACCCCGGTATCAAACCTGCACCCTCCCGCACAAACCGCAGGAGCGCTCTTTACAGTGTACGGCTCTTTCCGGCTCGTGTGCGTCCTCGCATGGGCCGCTGGAGGGCGGTGTTGGGACGGGGAGAGGGCGCGGGGTTGCCGCCGGGACCTCCAGACGCCGGAGACGGTGCAGGGTTCACCTGCTAGCCTGGAGAGCTCACGGTCTGCCCGCCGGGCCAGGGCGCGCTTGTAGCGGCTGAGTGCATCGGAGCGGACCGGGTTGAGCAGCCACGTGTTAGTGATGAGGACGAGGAAGATTGCCAGTAGTCTGAGCAACAACATTTTCTCAGGTTAGGGAAGGTATTTGGCGGGGTTTTGTTGAAGATAAAGGGGGAAAATATCTTAAAAGTCTGGCTCTGGTTTCCAGATCAGCAGCAACACCAGACCAGACTGTGGTTGTTAGATCTACTTGCGCACATTTACAATAAAGAAACGGCTGTTCAAAATGGAATTAAAAATGAATCTTTATAGTAAACAACTTAGGAGAGTAATCAAATAAACCATCAGTGCATTCCAAAGGGATTAAACTAATAAAGAGGATGTCACATTCAAAGTCATATTGAGGTTCTTGGTATATGTTTTGGTGTTGATTTTGAATACAGTCCTGAAGAATCACAGAAAACAATCAGATCTTCAGCTAAATTAATCTAAATCCTGTCTTGGCGCAGCTGCAGTGGCTCTCCACACTCCTGCACTTTGCGCGGACCCTTTCCATTCATGTAGCCTGTGCCGTCTGCAAAATATCTGTCACTTTGTTCTGTTTACAGGTAGGAAACGAGTCAGACTATTTCTGTCAGTGAACTCATGAGGTAAAGAAACAAATTTGAAGCGTCACCAGGCTGATTCCAAATTTGAAATGACCAGAAAAAGAATTATTTTATTCTGAGGAAAATGTGGATGCAGTTTGCCTTCTTAAAAAAAAAAGTCCGATTTTATTTGCATGGATTAAATCAGGTGGAATCAGATTATTTCACTCCATGACTTTGCACAAAGCCTCTAATTTCTTTTACCTGACAATTGCGGCATCATTTAGTGCGTCCTGCTCCAAAATATGGCTGCAAGGTGAATCAGAGTAAATGAAAAAAAAAAACAAGACAAAGTCACTCCAGAGGCAAATTGAAGTGCAGTGCAAAGTGCCAGCCCTAAAATAGCTATCCTACTTGTTGAATTTCTGAGAGAGGACAAAAATATTAGTCCGTTAAATCATGGTTCGGCGTCTGCGCGTCAGCTCCTCCTGGTTTTGTTGGTGCGTCTGTGCGCTTCACAGAGTGACTTGCTGCTCCTCTGTACCGGTCCATGCAGTAGTAGTAATATCCTCCTCCATTCACTCCTCCATCTCTCTCTCTCATTCTCTCGAGTCCAAAGGTTTTTTATCAGGGAGCCCCTGCCCGCCGCCCTGACATCACCGGTAGGGGAAGTGTGTGGTGGAGGTGGTGGTGGTGGTGGTGGAGGAGTGGGGTGGGTGGCGTCCTTCCCTTGCCTCACACTTGGGTTTTACAAGGGAAATCCTCTTCTCTCCTCTCATTCCCCTGCCCAGTCCTGTGCTGCTGTGCATCCCTCTGATGCAGAGGGGAGTCAGGAAAGGGGTTGTAAAGTTTATTTATTCTTGTCCTGACCTCATCCATCCACGCGTACATCCCCAGTGGTATTCAGATCTTTTACTTAACTAAAAAGTGGCAATATAGGAATGTAAAAAATATTCTGTTTCAAGTAACAGTCTTGAAATGTTAAAAAATGTTAACAGCAAAATGTAGTGGTGGCATGTAGGAAAGGATAGTCTACTGTACTTAAGATAAATTTTGATGTTCTTTCTTTGAGCATTTCCATTTCATTCTGCAACATTTCAGAGGGAATTCTTGTGCATTTTACTCCACTCCGTTTATTTGACAGCTTTAGTCACTTTGCAGATTAAAAGTTTAAATGCAAAAAATGTGATGCAGCTTGTAAAATATATGCACCGTACTGGTAACATATATAATACATCATAAGTAGATCCAGATATATATATTGGCCAGCTGAATTATTATTATTATCTTTCTCATAATTGTTTTACTCCCTAATATCTGTATCAGCAATGGCTCCAAAATCCAAGACTGGACCTAATTATAAGCACATTGCTAAGACATTATAATGCATTTATAAAACTCTTTATACATGTTTATAATCAAGCATGACTATTTATAACAACTACACCTGTAAAACGTCACTTACACTTGAATGTGTCAGTAATAATATTAATACAACTATTAGAGTTATGATTAAAACACTACCGTGCTTTTTATGAAGGTTGTGTCTATAATGCATTATAAGCACATTGAATTGACATTGTAATGCATTTATAAGGCTTTATAAAACTCTATCATTCATGACAACAAGGTTTATTAAGTATTATAAGTGGTGGTCATGATGTATTTTAAGTTAATGTGCTTATAATGCATTATAGACATGACTTTCATAAGTGTTAACAGAATATATAATAGTTAATTAATAGTCAGAATTAACTCCACCTGTATTATAAGTTCAGCATTCATAATGCTTTAACTGTATGCTAACATTTTTGTAAAAAGAATCTGCGTCCTGGGTTGCGCAGCAAATGATAACTACAATAACTTTAACCAGTTATAACGACATACAGAGAACTGCTCCAACGTATCATAACAGATGATAAATTCAAAGATTTTGAAATGGAATGATGTCTTATAAAACTGCTTATATGATATTGTCAATTCACTTAAAGCTCACAAAGTCATGCTATAGCTGTATTATTGATGTTTATAAGATTTATAATCTGTTTTAT
>JAJHUR010111899.1:0-26096 GCA_027495735.1 Lutjanus campechanus | reverse complement strand
TTAAATATATAACTCATGGAATGATCAAACTCACTGATGTTTGTGTGCATTTACTTTTGGCTTCAATGCTGGTTGTATTCTGCTGTATGAGTGGTAACATGGTAATCCTGGCTCAGTCCGTCATCACTACAGGGGTCCACATACATAAAAATGATCTATAGTCCATGCAGACTGTGTTTTCAAAGCATTTAATGCGTGTTGCATGTTAGATATCATGGCTCTAGTCTATATCAAGGTCGGAGTCCTCATCGCTCACAGTGTTCTGTATGATGGCTCCGTTGCGGACCGTCTTGGGGACGATGGGCGGCTTGTCGGGCAGCAGGCCGTACTCCTGCAGCAGGGCCTCCAGGTCCACAGCGAAGAAGTCTTCCCCGAGCTGATCCGTGAGCCGCACGAAGTTCCCGATCAGGTCCCCTCCTTTGTAAACGAGCAGAGCGGGCAGAGCGCTGTCTCTGAACAGTGCGCTGGTGCTGATGGCCGAGCTGCGTACGCTGCAGAACTTGACCAGCGGGTATTCCTGAGCCAGACACAGGAAGCTGCCGCTCATGGCCTCGCAGCCCGGGACGTCCGGCTCGTAGATGTGGATCATGACCAGCGTGCTTTTGTCCTCCTTGTCAAGAGCCTCCAGGAAGTCCTCTCCGCTGTTGAGCTCGTAGACCTGCGCAAAGCGTTTGCCCCGGCACAGCTGGCGCCGCATCTCTTCAATGCGCTGCATACGGTAATGCTGCAGGAAGTCTTCATCATCCTCTTCTTCCTGGAGCATGTTGTACTCCTGCATGGTCATCTGTCGGGGAGACAAAGAGGAGAACATATATAGGGAGTTAAAGGAATAGTTCCAAATTTTGGGAGATATGCTCTCTTGCCGAGATATATTCTATCTTGCTGAGTATGATAAATATGAAACTATAACCAGAAGATAGTTAGCTTAGCACAAAGACTAGACAAAAACAGCTAGTCTAGCTTTGGACAAAAGTATCAAAATCCTCCTACTAAAACATCTAAATCTTACTACTTAACATAGTATATCTCTATTGTTTAGTCCGTACAAAAACCTAAGTGTACAAACATCAATTTGCCCTTTTCTGGAGGTTATGACCAGTTGCTTGGCAACCAGAGGAGACTCCAAGAAGTTATTAGTCCCAGTAAAGAAAATAGTCCAATACATCCCCCCCCTCCCCCCCATAAGATGGCAAATTGTTGTAAAGGTTAAACTTGACCGGGTGGGACTTAAGAAGGGTCGGGTCAGTTTTTATTAGAGACTGTTAGATTACTGGTCACTAAATTGGCTACTTCAATAGTTAGCAAGTGCATTGATGCAAAGTGAAATTAAGGTTAGTTAGTTCACTAATTCATAATTAGACAGAGTCAGAAAATGAAGGATGAAGGTGCAGGGATTCCACTTTGTTAATCAGGTTTTCTTTATTTAATACTGTGCCTGTATTTAGCCTTTTCCCACAGCATGTGTTCTATTAGCAAGTGTGGCACAGTTTTAAGAGGGACTGACTCATTCACTGTCATGCTGGTGTTTAAGCACCCATCCTACTTACTTTGCCTTTGATTTTCTCCTGCAACTCTTTCTGTTTCTCTTTGTCTTTTTCCAGGTCAAGGTCGGAGCGGCAGGTCATCGACAGCTTCTTGATCAGTCTCTCCATCTCGTTCTTCTGCTCTTGTTTCTGCTCCACCTCCAGCTGCTTGTACTTCCTCCAGTCATTGATGACACCCTTTGGTCCTGACAAAGAATAGCCAGTGTTACTGTCATCGTGGAAACTAAGCCTACTTTAACCACATAAAGTACTCAAATATTTTGATTTATCCAAAGATTTTGAACCAACTAGATTGCTTGACAAGAAAAAAAATATTTTGACTGTCTTTGATACAATGCTGTGTTCATAAAAAACTTTCAACAGTTGAGGTTTAATGGTTTTTGAGTCATTTTAGTGACACTACAGGAATGATGTGATTAATTCCTATACAAACAGCATACACCGTGTTCTCATCAGGACTTCTTTGGTGTGTGATACCTGTGTTGACAGCACTTCCATCTGCGCTGTACTCTATCTCTGGCTCCTCGATGTTAGCGTCCCGGATGGTCTTGTTCTCCCCATCCTCATCCTCGTTGTCGCTGCCTTCGTCCTCACTGCTGCTGTAATAGTACTGCAGCTTCTCTCCCAGGAGCTTGTCATCAAGAGTCGTCATGACAACGGCTCACCTGAGGGCAGCAGTGTTAGATTAGAGCTCAGATGCAACTCACTAATACAACTTTGTCAAGACATAATGGTACGCTAAATACCAATCAGATAATATTATGTTTCATTAAAATAATAACTCATCCCTCATCTTTGTAGTGCATGCAGAGGAAAGTCTATGTATTAAAGGAACATTTCACATGAAAATCAATAATACATACTTTTTCTCATGCCTGTAGTGCTAATTCTTAATTGTGATGTTTACATTCTGCACTGTCATAAGCCTCTCATCCATGAAAAATCAATGATTTTCTCCAGTGTGTGAATAAGTGTATCTTATCTAAATAGATGCATGCTTTCTTCCGGCACAGTGATGTGACTGGCAGGTGTAGTTTAGGAATGTCAAACAAATTGTCAAAACATCTCATCACAATTTCCCAGAGTCCAAAGTGACTTCTTCAAATGGCTTGTTTTGTCCAACCAAGAGTCCAAAACCCAAATACTCCTCATTTACAATTATAAATCACAAAGGAAAGCAGCAAATACTTAGATATAAGAAGCTGCAACCAGCAACAGTTTGACATTTGAAGAGTTGGCAACTAATTTAATGAATTAATCCACTAATCGGTGCAGCTCTTGTGTAGTTTGACAGAAAGAAAATAGTTGCTACATGAAACAGCTCACAGCATGGTATGTAGATTATTTTAAGTAACCAGGTCATAATTTCTGGAAAGAGACATCCCTGTAGCTGCTGTTTTTAGAGTGAACTGTCCCCTTAAGTCTAATGTAAACTAAATTAATACATTTATGTCTTAAACTCACAGACCATATTTAAAAAGGCACCAACCTCCATTTTGTTGTGTAGTTTAACTAAAAAAAATGCAGAAGCAATGCAGCTGACAAGGAGACAATACTGACATCTGCTTTATCTGTAAAGCCTAATAGATAAAACCTCCTCAGATTACCAGTTTTGTCATAATAGTCCAGCAGAGTACATTGAGTAGTGGAGCGTAATAATCCGGACTGACAGCCATCCAAGCTGTCATATGCCTTAGAAAGGGCTTATTTCAAAAATAGGACACCTACATAATGCATAGCTTATAGTAAGTGTGTCAATGTAAAAAACTTGGGCTGAGCCGTATGTTAGCCAGCTCCTGTGCACAGATGGAGAGACACATCCTTGATAAAGCCTTCTCACTTTTAACAGTGATCAGGCAGCAAAATGGATGATGATATTACACCTAAACACAGGGCATACGCCTTTTCTGTTTGATTTAGTTGCAATTTCGTGACAAAACAAAACAATATCCATTCACTGACTTTTATTAAAATGTCTCTACTGCATGTAAACAGTGGCAGTGAAGGCCTACGACCAACACCTAACGTCAAGTTGTCTGAATCCCTGTCGAAGTGACAGCTACGACAGCTGGCTAAATCGGCTAGTTTTCATGCTAGTTATAGTTAGCAAGCTGTTAACGGGTATAGCATCGAGCCGCTACTGTAAAGTGGATAGACACGATCCAATTAGCTTGTATATTAAGTAGGACACGGGCCGAACCAGCACTGCTAGCGTTTGTGAACGTGAGCTAAAATAGATTAGCTTTAGCTCACTGAGCTAGCTAGACTTCCTGTGAGAACCAGTAACGTAAACATTAGCTAGCTAGTCGCAAGTCGAGTTATGATTACATTTACCTCGACTCCAACTTTACACACTGCTACAGAAGAATACAAAATGTCCCTGAAGTTGCGTGTGAATGATTGTTTTTGGTCTTACCTTGATTATATGATTGATAAACGGTGGAAAAATGTCACCAGCTCCTACTGCTCCCTCCGGCTAATCTGCCAGTTTAGGTGCGCGAGCCACTCTGTCCAATAGCCTCTTGCTGCGGCACGCGGAACGGGGCGGGGCCTGACGTGGGCGGGACTGGATATCCGGTGGGCGGGGCGGAGCCTACATTAGCCGAATAAAATAAATAACACCATCTGTTGGACGACTTCAAGAAGCAGTTCGGTCAAGTCAACTAACGTAATGGAAACATTTTGTCCATCTTTCCTCTAATCAAATTCATAAATATATTTTAAATATACATTTTTATTATTTATTTTAACCACATGTGAAATATGGCACTACTATGCACATACAATACTATATCTATATATCTAATATACAGTATATCGTGACTGTTTTTTTTACTTGTTACCCTGTAATATTTAAGGTGCTAGCTGTATTATATCCTATCCTCTGTTGTCCTATTTTACTCCGTAATCACACGGTAACAACGAGCTACTGCTCTCCAGTTGTTAATTTTACTCATAAACGACAAGCTATGTGGGGTGGGATATAAAAGATTTTTATTCTACTGTTTTCCCCAAACTCAAACTTTATTTCTTAGCTGTGTTTTAGGTTGTTGATGCTCTGCTCCTTCTTGTCCTTCTTTAGGCCATAAAAGACAAAAAACAACACATAACCGAAATAGTATAAAGTTTACTTTAAACTGACTGCTCTAACACTCATAAACATTAACCTAGACCACTTGACCAAAGTATAAAATTTAGTGGACCCCATCCATGAATCCGACCCCGCCCCGTTCACGGACCCTCTCACTCTTCTGGAGCATGACGCTTTCAGGGACCGTGGAGATGTCGTAATTACGAAACATAAGCGCAAACAAAACTGAAAAGTTACAAAGTAAATTATTTTAAAAAGGAATATTAAAGGCACACTTTGTAATTGCATATTTTACATCACACTTCACAGGCGACGCGTGCCCATTCAGTTTTATGGCCTTCTTATTGTTGCAAAATTCAATAGTTTTTATGTACTGTTCAAAATCTTTGTAAAACAAACAAACAAAAAACATTAAAAGGTACCAATAAAATAATCAACAGATATAAAATATACACTTTACTAATTTTTTGTCATAGGTAAAGAATCTAAATATTACATGTTCATAAAACAATGCAAAACATTTTGTGCAAGATGTCAATATGAAATAAATTTAGAGTACTGTCAGTGCCAGAACAGAACAGTTCAATTTATATTTATTTCATCCTTAAATTTCTTAAGGAACTGCTTTGCAGTGTAAAACTTATGTATATTCTTTAAAAGAAACCCCTCTAATTTTTTATTATTAATTTATTAATCATGAACGTGAGGCAATTTTTTTTTTGCATTTAGCTCTGAGTTGTGATTTCAGCTATATCCTTGATTAACAACCACAAGTATAATATGTGATTTGGTAATATTCTGAATTGATTTTACTGTGAGACTTTAAATTTAGTAAAAGCACATAAACGCAACACGATGCCATGGTTCATCCCACTGATGCTGGAAGCGTTTTTATGCAGTTCCCACATTCACAACTAGAGGGCAACATGACTATTAAATATAACACATACAGTCATTAACACCACTGACAGGCTCACCAGGCTGTTGAGTGAAACATTCTGACTTCATCATCACTCACCTTCTATGACAAATATTTTTACTTTTGCTACCATGATACCAGTGAAATGGCATGCTAACCGAGCTAACTGGCTAACGTCAGCTACAGAAAACAGCAGACAGCGGTTAGCCTACATTAGCAACAAGTAAACTAGCTAACCTCTATCTGTCCATCTGTAAGCTAAAGTTGTCATAACCAGGACATTGACAGGTTATGATCCCTTGGTTAATGCCAAGTTGTCATAACACAGACATCTCAAATAATGTCAACTTTGCATTTAAATTGCATAAGTTTTAAATGATGATTTAATTGACAAAATGACAAGTCATAAACAATCATAAAGGTGACAGGTGTCATGACACGGTTATGTCAGTGTAATGACAGTCTTATGCCTCAAATAAAGTGTCATCCACAATTCAAATAAGCTATAAAAAGACAGATATAACAGCAATACATAAGGCCATTTTTTTGTCTGTGGATTTATCTGAATTTTCTGGTTGTATCCTAATTTATCTAAATGTTCTAAGCCATTTGGTAACCATGCAACCACCTTGCAGTTTTCTGTGCTTTTGTTGTTATTGGAAAAACCTACACCCTGCTATTAGATGAGACTTTCTGCTGTTCCCATCAGTGTTCAGCCTCGGGCCAAAAACAACACTTATTTACAAGAAGCTGTGGGTAAGAATTTGATGTTGGAATGGGGAGTGAGAGGCACAGAGCAATGGATTTTCACAGCAGTGACAAAAGTACACTCATCCTATTCTCAAGTGTAAGTTTAAAAAAGTAGAAAAAGTAGAAGAAATTATTAAATGTCTTTACTCAAATAAAAGTGAGAACAAATACAGGCTCTGAAATGTACACAAACTATAAAAGTTAAAAAAAAGTTCCCCTCTGAAGGACATTTCTACACAGTTTCTATGCAAAGTGAACTGAACCTCACCATTTCTCTACAGACTGTTTCATCTTGTTATGTCTTGTTTTTGTCTTGTTGTGACTTTTATGTCATTTTCATCTTGTGACGTCCAGTTAAGTCTTTTATCTTGCTTTTGTCTTGTTGTGTCTTCATATGTATCGCTATGTGGTTTTAGTCTTGTTACCCCATTTAGGTCATTTATGTATTATGCAGTTTTTGTCTTGTTTCATAGTTTTTTTGTTTCGTTACATTTTTATGTCATTTTTGTCTTGTCATGTATTGTTACGTCATTTTCATCTTGCTACGTCTTTTTTTGACCTTTTACACTGTTTTTGTTGTTACGTCTTTTGTGTCATTTTCATCTTTTGATGTCCTCTTACATCTTTTATCTTGTTTTGTCTTGTTGCATCTTCTTACGTAATTTTTGTCTTGTTATGTCTTTTATGTAATTTTTGTCTTCTTATGTATTGTTATGTCACTTTCATCTTACTACACTTTTAAGGTCACATTGGTCTTGTTAGTACATCATTTTGTCTTATGTATTGCTACGTTGTTTTCGTCTTATGTCTTTTTTCATCTTTTACGTAATTTTTGTCTAGTCTTTTAGGTTGTTTTCGTCTTGTTACATCTTTCATGTTCTTCTTGTCGTTTTTTCATCTTGTTTCATCATCTAAGTCATTTTTGTCTTGTCTTTGTCTTTTGTTTTTGTCTTGTAACGTTTTCATCTTGTACAATGTACAGGGTTTTGTGTTCAAATGTAGGGAGTAAAAATAAAAAGTTGTCAGAAAAAGAAATACTCAAGCACAGATACCTGAAAAATCTACTGAAGCACAGTAACTTCCCACCTTTGGATTTTTATCACTGCTAATTTCAATGAATGGACAATAATTCACTTTGTGTCTATAGTTTTATTTCAATTAATGGTTATATTGCAATACAATAACTTCTTTTAAAATAAATCTACAGGCAGTATATGCCTTTATTATTGTACAGTGTGAACATATTTTTGACGGTTTTTCAGTCCTCAGGCACAAAGCATTAAACAGACATCAAATGTTTATGTCATCACTGTGTGTTCAAGTGTGAGGCAGACAGTGGGCAAATTAAGGAAGAGGTGAGTTTTCATATTGAGCTCTGAGTCCCGTGTGGTTCTCTAGTGCTGTACAAACAAGTATGACTGTTTCTTCTCCACGTCTCCAACGCTTGTTTGTTTTTAGCAGCAGACCCTTTTTATCTCTGCACAGGGACCTCAAACCAAAACCCTCTGGTGTGTGCAAAGGGTCATAGCTCATCAGGTCTGACTTTACTGTCGTCACTCCCTCTTTGCGATTGCTCCTCAGCTGGTACTCTAAATGACACGTAAGGACACGTCTTCATGTTTAGACAGGCCAGCTTCTTCAGTGTGGCGGAGTTCACTATGTCGAAGCCGACCTGGCCTCCGAAGGTGCTGGGCTTCCAGTACTCAGGAGAACATATAGGGTTTCCCAGGAGGCCTTTAAGGGAGAACGGGGCACCCATCTCCACCATGCTCTCTCCAAATATGGTGCCAGGTCGTGTTCTCTCCAGCATCAGACCGGGATAAAATTCAAGAGCTTCAATGTCACCGTATAACTCTTCAAGCTCGCGGGCTATCTCCTCGTTATCTGCAAATGGTAACCATAAGTATTGAAAGTTAATAAAAAATATCCGCAATTCAGTGCATAAAGGACTAATTTGTAGGACTTTAGTTATGCGGCCAGTGGCACAGCATTGGGGATAGCAATGTCAAGTGTATTTACAGTTTTGAGTGTTTTGACCATTTTGATAATCACTTCAATGTCTTAGATTACCAATAGCGACATTAGCTAGCTAGCTAGCATTGTCACTTTCACTCTAACTTGACAGAAACAAAATAAAACTCAAAAAGGTCTTGGCTCATATTTTTTCACTGCTCAAACAATAACTAACTGTTTTTGGGTTTTTTTTTTTGTTGTTTTTTTTTTTAACCAAGGTGGATGTGAAAATATCAGGAAACAGCGTGAAGAAAGTGTGTACAGCCAGAATATTTTCACTCATAATGTCAATCTAATGAATCGGGTTTATTTCAATCAAACCAAAGTTGGTGACTGCTGAAACAGTGGAAAGACAAGCCAAGATTTTTTGTGAGTTTAATTTTGTTTCTTTTCAGTTTGAGTTTGAATGAAGAGGATGATGCTAGCTAGCTAACGTTGCTGATGTTTTTTTTAAGACATGAAGGTGATTATCTAAATGTTCAAAGACACTGTACACAAAATGAACTGTAAATATTATGAATGATATGTACCAAGTTAAAAGGTAAGGTGAAAAGTGAAGTAACTAACTTAAGTGTGAAAATCACAAAGGCTGTAGGCAAAGCTAACGACTATACAGTTGACAGGAAGTAAACAGACATTCAGCTCATAAAACAGACACATCACATACGTTGTGCAAGTAGAGAATACTTTGGTTCATGGCTACATACTTAAAGTTCGATTTAGTTTTATCTCTTTATTTTTACTTATGAACACATGAATCCTGCCAGGACCCAGTCTGGACAGGAAGGGATGCCAAAACCCTTAACTTATTTATTCCTCATTATATTTCAACATTTATTTTCTTATTCTTTGACAGATTTATTCTTTTTATGGCACTCCAATTACTCCATACAACATGATGCAAACCAACATGAAGGTAAAATTAATCTGTTTAGTGAAATGAATGTCAAGCACTTCAGAATATACCAACAACTTAAGAATTTGATACAAAAACGTCTTCCATTGCTACCTGTCAGTGGGTAGCAGTGGAAAACATTAAATACCATTTATTCCAAGAATGTACGTCAAGCTGCTCTCATGGACTCGTAAAAGTCATTAATCACATGCTTTGAAGGTTGCACTTTGTGTTTTGTGGTGTGTGCACAAAACTGTTTTTCTTACCAGTGAATTCTCTGAACGATGTGTACGGTTTAAGGTTAAAACGCTTCCTGTACTCGTTGAAGGGCTGCACGCGGAGTTGGCGGGACTCCTTTATGGTCGAAATGGCCACTTTGGTCACCACATGATTTATGTTATGGCCGCCGCCAATCTGCAGGACAAAGGAGAATCACAAAATATTGGAAATCAGTTCAGTTTATTTTATTTGTATAGTGCCAAATTATAGTTATTATAAAATTGCCTCAAGACACTTTTCATAAACAGCAGGTCCAGATGTTATTCTTGATAAAAGAAATGAAATAACTTTAGGGGGACTTGAGCATGATTTAAATATATTTCCTTTTCATGCCCCTGTAGTGCTGAGCAGCTCATGTCGATGTGCTGTGATTTATCTGGAGGCTGCTGGGTTGTAGATGTTTATCTGTGATTAAGTGTCAAAGTATATGTTCATGTGTCTAATGATCTAAAGACTGTAATTAGGGCTGTCACAGTAACTACAATACTGAATTACCACAAGGGATGGCAAGCAGCCGCAACAACCAGTATATTCACGTTTCTGTTTTCCATGAGGCGAGGGCGTTCTTGTATTACATTTCAGAGTGTGTTAAATTAATCAATCAATGCTTCAAAAAATCTGACAAAGCAATACAAGGGCCACAAAGCTCAAGAATGGATCAAGACAAGCCGTCTGTGACCCAACTTCAAACTTGAGAGCTGTAAATTTTGCCATGTTTTATGTTGATTTCCTGGTTATTTTGTAGGTTGCTCTCTTCACCTTGGTTAGTAGGCGAGGGAGGTCCTGGAGTAATGTTGTAATATTGAGGGACAGTCAAGAGAAATTACGTGAACGTTAAGCCTCATTTAAAGCAAACTAAATACTGCAACAAGACTGGTAGGTTGGATGCTGGTAACTGTTTTTCACATTACGTTTTGTGTATTATACTGCAGCACTACAGCGAGTTCAGCTAGAGTTTGCTTTGTTGTTATACAGTAATACTGAAACTGCAGGAATTAATTTGCCTGGCAGCATTGTATGACTTCGCTAGAAACATTTTACATGGACATTTGAAGCCAGGGATACTGCAGATTATCTCCAGATGATCTTAAAACAATGATACTGTGACTAAGCGTTACTCTGAACTATAGGAATTCCTGCACATTTATGATATTACATTGCAGTTTCTTACCTGGCCAGCAGGTTGCCGAGCGAAGGCCTCCACCAGCTTATCGACGCCGTAGTGTGTGAGGACAGAAGTGTTGAAGAGGAACTGTGTGTATGACACTTCATCTCCATTAATATAAAAGGTGTCAGGCATCAAGGGGTGCCAGTGGTAGAGCTGACTGAACTCTAGAGCGATGCGGTTCCCATACTGGAATTGGGAGTTGAACAGCAGGGTGGGATCAAACTTCAGCTGCAGCAGGTATCCACTGAGGTGCTGCACGTACTCCTCTATCACTATTTTTATTGTCTCGCCTGAGAGAAACATGCAGAAACACGAAGAAGAAGGGAAGATAGATTGAAATTAATACTGAGTCATGGCAGACCGGATTCAAACTGAAGTTTACTCATTTAAAAGTATCATCCATGAGCTTATGGAGAGGTGTGCTGACATGTACTGCTATTAAAAAAAATGGTCTATTTGTGACTGTATGAGAATGGTCACACAGCACTAACCAACCTAACCGAACTACTCGGTTAGCTTGAGGCACCAAAAACTACCTGGTAAGGTTTACCTTTACATAATAACACCATTTGGTTAGGTTTAGGAACCAAAACCATTTGGTTAGGCACCATAACTGTTTGGTTATGTTTAGCTCCCAAACTACTTGGTTAGGTTTAAGCATCAAAGCTACATGGTTAGGTTTGGGCAACAAAATTAATTAGTCAGGTTTAGGCAACAAAGCAACTTGGTTTGGGATAGACAATAGAATTACTTTGTCAGGGTTAGGCACTAAACTATTTGGTCAGGTCTAGGCATCAAAGCTAAAAAAGATCGACCGTGGTTTGTCTCTGCCATGTGGGTGTAAATTGCCACATGGCTATTTCACCTTGGGTGCAAATAGCATTGTTGGCTACTGACAGCTGGATGCTAATAGCTTCTGCTATTATCTGTCAGTTATATATGAAGTTACAGCTAGCAGCTAGTTTGCTTAGCTTATCATAATGATTGAAAACAGAGCGAAAGAGCTATCCTGGCTCTGTGTAAAGGTAACAAGATATACCAACCAGTGCCTCGAAAACTCACTAATTAACACATTATATCTTGTTTGTTTAATCTGCACAACAACCCAGGTGTAAAACCCTAATTTGTGGTTTTACAGGGGTATGCGTTTCATCAAAAGAGATATTGGCTAGCTATTTCCAATCTTTGCATCAAGCTAGGCTAATCAGCTGTTGGCTGTATCCTTAAAAAATAGACAAATATATCAGTGGTGTCAATCAAAATGTTTGTCCAACGTGTCCAACCCACCAATGATGATGAAGCGTGCAGTCTGGAAAAGCTGCTCATCATCCCAGGTGGGATGCTCTGCCTTCAGGATGTCACATACTCGGTTATGCTCCCTCAGCCACAGCGTGGCGTACATCCCCAAACCAGGAAGGAGCCCGAACACTTCCTGACCAATAGCCAGCTGATTCTCAGGAGGGATCCCAGGAGGGTAGCTCATCTTAATGGGTGCTTCAGCTACAGAGGGAGGGTACATCTCGCCATCAATTAACTGATGGGAAAACAATAATTCATGATTATACATTAAAACACGATGTGAATCTGTCTTTCCCAACCCTCTCCACTCTATCTGATAGTGTAGTGTACTCCACAGTTCTGCAGAAACATGTCACATCAAAAAGTACGTTGAGTACATCTTGGTAGATGCTTCTCAGAGTTGAAGAGGGCAACACCAGCAGATTAGTGAAACGTTAGCACTGTTAGCAAGCAACAGACATGCTTGTTTGATTAATGAAAAATCACACAATATTGTTTCACTCTGCCCTTGGAATGTAAACTATTTGTTCCAATCTTGATCAACATGTAAAGACAAGTCTTTGGGCACACGTTTTTCTCTATTTTGTTTATATTTATGTTTTGTTTTACCTGATACTTGATTTTTCCGTCTTTGTGAAGTCTGAGCTCAAGCTGGCGTTGCAGGTTGTCTCCATAAATGTGGCCTGCATCCACCTGTATGTGTGACAGGACAAGACAAAAAAAAATTAATAAAAGAATGAGAGAAATGAATAAAGGTTTCCAGCTTTTGGGTTTAAGGCAGCTGTCAGTATTTTTTATATTTAATTAGTGGTACCAATCAGACTTTTCATGTATGTATTTTAAACCTGTTACAATCTTACAACCTCTCAAACATGTGAAAGCCCATTTCTGCCAATGTGTTGGAAAAAAAACAAAGAAGAAAACATGATCCTGTCATAATGTATAATATCAAATTAATAAGAAACTTAATCAGAATTATGACTTAGATACAAGGTAATTATTTTGAGAAAGTTTCTAATTATTTTGAGATAGTTTCTCATTATCATAACTTACAGAATCTTTTTTTTTCTATCACATCGGCAGAAATGGGTTTCTCTGTTCAATTAGCAAATTCATGTTCCTTTGTGGTGTTCCTCAAGGGTCAATTCTCGACCCGATGTTATTTTTTATTTACATGATAATTCTAGCAGCCTAAAAAATGCCTTAATGATATCAAATGCTGGATATAAAATCCTTCTGAAACCTTGTTGATTACTGGTAATTTTTACCACCGTTCAACAGCACACTAGACTGCCTGTCAACAAAGATTAAGAGGATTTCTAGACTTCTTAGTGTTAGTTTTGATGCAGATCTTTGTTTTGAGGACAGAGTGAAGAGAAAATGTTGATTTACACAAGTTGTGCATGCTTTTACTTTTTCACACCTGGACTACTGCAATGCACTTCTGCTATTTTCATGTTTTTATCTACAGTATTTTACTGATTTCCTGGATGATTTCCCTTGAAAAGCACTTTCTAACTCTGTTAAGAAAAGCACTATTCAAATAAAGTTAATTGTTATTAAATGGACAAGAGCTCTAAATGCACTCACCCCGTGTGCTAGAGCCTTAGTGAAGCCCACACCCATGCGATTGTAGGTTTTGAAGAACTGGTGGGTGAAGTGCTGTGCAAAGAAGGCAAACATGAGGTTGGAGCCCTGGGGGTCAGGTCTGAACGTCCTTCTCCTCAGCAGCCTCTCAACCAGCACCTCAGGGTCAGGCAGCCCAGCTTTCCCTTAACAGAAAAAAAAGAAATACAGCGTCAACCACAGCTCAGGGCAACACACAGACACACCACACCTCTAGTCATAATACTGAAACAATGCGTCTGTGAAAACACTACTGATACAGTTAAAACATTACGCTGCACTTGTGAACCATCCAAGGTCAATAACCTTCATGCTGAAACAACACTGAGCGACAGGCATATTCTGTATTATGTGCTATTGAGGTTGTCACACATTTAAACATCATAATGCATTTTAATATCAAAGTCATGCAGTGGTGTACTTAACTACATGAGTATTTCTATTTTATGCTACATTATACTCCACTAGAAGGGAAAACTACTTTTTATGCCACTACTGTCTGAACTTATCCTACAGCTAACAGATATGAAATGACGCCACACTCCCTGTGGTTTCATTGTTATTTAGTCTTCTGTTCAGCCAGGATGACTGTGTGTGCATGCATGTTCGAGCATGCAAGCATGCTCCTGTGTCCGTTTTAAACATGGCAGCCTGGCTCATATTACAGCTCAACAGTCACTAAAATATGTTAATGAAAACATTTAAGGTGAGAAAGAGGCGATGCAGTAACAGAATATTGAGCCATTTCCAATCAGCACTGCCTATTTTGACTCTAGATTTGTTCAACGCTCATGAGGTTTACATGTGTTGGTTCCTGAATGTGCACATTGTGTTTAATGATGTGACAACGCGTTGTCATGTCATTTCCTGTTGTCAGCTGGTGGCGCTATGACTACGATGCAATATTGTCATGTAGATGTGTTCAGGGCGGGACTCTTATCAAATATGTGAAGTTTGGTGCGGACTGGACCATTTACACCAAAGTTCAGTCAGACAACTCACGCTCAGAATGTTTATTCAGCAGCAGAACATGATTTGAGTTTGGCGTCTAGGCTCTGATTTCATCACTCCCCGCAGCTTAAGTTAGATAAAGATAAGGGGAGTGATGAGCAAATTCTTGAACCCCCTTTCGGAGCCTGCAGGTGGATGCTGGTTAAAGAGCAGGCAGCACACTAGTGCAGGGCAGCAATGCATTGGCAGGCAGGGGGAGAAATGGGAGGTTCAGCAGTTTAAATAGACCGCGAGATTGGAAGTGTGCGTTTGGTATGTAGTATTGAGAATGAGGTATGTCACGTGAGGTAGGCAGGGCAGCTCGAGTTGACTGCCTGAACTAGCTTGCAGGCGTCGCCACATTTATAGAAACTTCGTGTGTCATGGCCACGCCACGGACACACCCTTCAACGATAGATACATTTTTGACTAACTGTTGATCACAAAGTAGTGTAGATGACACACGCTGATTTTGGGGAATTCTGTAGGAGGAGTTTGTTAAAATACAACACATGGTAAATGCCAAAATGGACCACTAAGCTTAAAAAGTCCGACTGTGATAATTTTCACGCATGTTGATGGAACGTGCCGTGGGGGCTGTTGTTTAGGGGGCGTGGCCTGGCCATTTGGCCACAACCAAAAGCAATATCAGATGAAATTTTACACCATGACTAATGCGTGTGCCAAGTTTCCTGCACCATCGAGCACGTGTAGACCCTCAAAAATGTCACTGAAGAGGATAAAAAAGAAGAAGAATCCGACCGAATCCAAAAAGGTCCTTGGACCGGTTGGTGCTTGGGCTCTAATAATGTAACAGCCTTTGTTTTACTCTCTGCTCCCTCCTGATGGAAATATTTGGCTCCTTAGCTGCTAAATGTTCCACTATGATCCCCAGCTAGGTGTTAGCTTTCTCTGTTCTGCGTGAAGTGAATTTATCACAGCTGAAAACAGCTGTCAGCTGTTGGGTTAATGAAACTGGTGAGACTGAACCAAGTAAAGTTGCTGACAAGAAAACCAAAACAGTGAGCTGAAAGACGCTAAAATGCTTTGCTGAGCTGAGGGTAACAGAAGAGTTGGGCGATAAATCTCTGTGTGTTTGTCTTTACATGTGATGCCTTTCACATTTGACTTATTAATTTGATTCATTTATAATATAAAAATATTGATTAAGGGAGAAAAATGTCAGAATTGTGTTTACAAAAATGAGTATAACAGTCCACATAGTGAGTTAGAGCCACAGACTGTGTATTAAATAGGTTGAATCACTATTTAATGTAGTTTATGGTCGAAGCCAATTGTTTCCCCACACCCCCCCCTCCCCAGACTCGAGGAAGCTCAGGCAGGCTTGCAGGAACACTGCAGCAGCACGAGACACAAACAGCACTTAAACTGACAATAACAAACGACATTGAGTCCTACACTGTAAGTTGATCAGCTGTTTATAACTGTCAGTTGTCTGTCAATGTAAAATTAAGCCTGTTATCCTGAAAGCAAGAGCCCACTGCTCTGAATATACACCCTCCTGAGTCAGAGTGCAGTTCCTGATTTACTGCCTGCCTGACTAATATTTTGCTCAACAGTTCAATGACTCATAACAGGCACTTACTCATTCAGTGAACAATTATGATTAATTTGAACTCCAATTAATGTGAAACAGGCAGTGAATATATTACAGATTTCTCCTTTAATGCAGCTTGAAACTTAATATGAGTGACTAACCTTTGACCCCGAGAGGTGTGGGGCAGTCCACCGGCACCGGGGGCAGGATCCGAGTGTAGTAGCTCAGATTATAGTAGGATTCCCAGCTGAGGTAGCTGTATTTTGAGTTGTAGGTTGGAGGGCTGGGTATTAAGTTGGACCTCACTGTTCATATGGAAATGAAAGGTGATTAGATACACTGCTGTCTCTTATACACATCTGTTATATTTGGCTCCTTAGCTGCTAAATGTTCCACTATGATCCCCAGCTAGGTGCTAGCTTTCTCTGTTCTGCGTGAAGTGAATTTATCACAGCTGAAAACAGCTGTCAGCTGTTGGGTTAATGAAACTGGTGAGACTGAACCAAGTAAAGTTGCTGACAAGAAAACCAAAACAGTGAGCTGAAAGACGCTAAAATGCTTTGCTGAGCTGAGGGTAACAGAAGAGTTGGGCGATAAATCTCTGTGTGTTTGTCTTTACATGTGATGCCTTTCACGTTTGACTTATTAATTTGATTCATTTATAATATAAAAATATTGATTAAAGGAGAAAAATGTCAGAATTGTGTTTACAAAAATGAGTATAACAGTCCACATAGTGAGTTAGAGCCACAGACTGAGTATTAAATAGGTTGAATCACTATTTAATGCAGTTTATGGTCGAAGCCAATTGCTTCCCCACACCCTCTCCTCCCCAGACTCGAGGAAGCTCAGGCAGGCTTGCAGGAACACTGCAGCAGCACGAGACACAAACAGCATTTAAACTGACAATAACAAACGACATTGAGTCCTACACTGTAAGTTGATCAGCTGTTTATAACTGTCAGTTGTCTGTCGCTGTAAAATTAAGCCTGTTATCCTGAAAGCAAGAGCCCACTGCTCTGAATATACACCCTCCTGAGTCGGAGTTCAGTTCCTGATTTACTGCCTGCCTGACTAATATTTTGCTCAACAGTTCAATGACTCATAACAGGCACTTACTCATTCAGTGAACAATTATGATTAATTTGAACTCCAATTAATGTGAAACAGGCAGTGAATATATTACAGATTTCTCTTTTAATGCAGCTTGAAACTTAATATGAGTGACTAACCTTTGACCCCCAGAGGTGTGGGGCAGTCCACCGGCACCGGGGGCAGGATCCGAGTGTAGTAGCTCAGATTATAGTAGGATTCCCAGCTGAGGTAGCTGTATTTTGAGTTGTAGGTTGGAGGGCTGGGTATTAAGTTGGACCTCACTGTTCATATGGAAATGAAAGGTGATTAGATACACTGAACGTGTGACAGCCCTGAGTGAATTTGTTTGAATGAACCGCAGAGTCTGGACCTGTTAAAACCAGCCGCATGAGGACGTCCCGCAGGAAGGTGTAGTTGATGATGTCCCAGAGCCAGTGGAAGTGGGTGAGGATGTAATGCACCGCGTCTGGGCTGGGCTTCAAGAAATGACGCACCCTGGTCCAAAACTCAGCTACGGTGGGAAGACACATGAAAAAAAACAAGAATCTTATTACTGGAAGTCCGGGCAGCTGGGAATTAAGAGTGGAAATTCACTCTGGATAACAAAGTCATTATCTCACAGTCCAACAGGACACTACACAAGCTTGGCTCAGATTCACCACCCACATCACTGAATTACTCATTGATTCAGTGAATGAAGTGAAATGAAATGGCATTTCGGTCTGATTGTTAGTCGAGGAGTTTTGGCATCCTGGGGGCAAGGCTGGACTAAAACCAGCCCCAAGGGCTCCAAAACTCCAGGGGCCCCAAAAGCTCCAGGCTTACAGTATGTCAGCTGGTTTGTGCTAATTAAACATTTGTTTGAGATAATGAACCGTAAAAGCACAAGCTTCACTGGCATGTCATCTGTGTTTGGGAAGCTTGTCTGAAAGCGCAGCAATCCAGGCCACCGATAACTCACACTGGAAGAAGCTGAACTGAAGCAAAGCGATCCTCGGGAGAAATTTAGTTTGGCTAACTAAAGCTACTTTGAAAAAAGAAGGCTGAGTGGGTGTGCATTAAATGGTTTAAAGGCACGGCATGGAAGACCCACCCAGCATGAAGTTGATTATCCCACTCAAACCGTGATCATTTGCCAACAATGAGAAATAAAAGCATTCACAGATTTTTTTTGGGGTGAAAGTTTAATATCCATGACATAGAATCACTACGCATACATGAAAGTAGCTGAACTACCATCAATGGAACTTTTTACCCAACATTTATTTTGCGTATTTACCCATCGAGTTGTTACGGAGCAACATTTTTATTCTTTTGGAGTTGTGTTTCTGACCACCTGGCGAATTTAAGTCGAATGTTCACTCTCTTTTCGCTCTGTTTTTGGTCTCTTGAGGGAAATATCAGACTCTCTAGCTGCTAAATGCTGTGTACAGTGTTTGTTTTATTTTATTATGTGTCTGTCACATCACTCATTACATGCAACAATCAGCTGATCTGCACCATTCTGTATCGTGGGTTGTATAATGCATTTATTAATATTTATACATATTCTATTAAGTTTATCTTATCTTATCTCTTCTTATCTTTTAATACATGTTCACCAGAGCTCAACCGATGTAGCGGTTGCCAAATATTTTTGGTCGGCCCATATTATCAGCTGATATTGGTCAATCACGGTTTTATCAGTATCAGCTTATATGTTAAAAAACTTTTTTAACAGAACATAATGCAGATTGTTTTTGCTTTTTTTTAGTTTCATAGGCCGCATTTTGTGTGTATTCAATCCATTTTCTATGTATATTTTGCTTTTTTTGTGAGTTTTTATTTTATTTATTATTACTAAAAATAATTCAAAGAAAGATTAAATCGAAAGCAACCGGACTTGTTTAAAAGTCTTTTCTGAAGACGTTTCGCCTCTTATCCAAGAAGCTTTATCAGGTCATGCCTGTCAGACTAGTCAGAGCTAGTCTGACAGGCTCTCAGACTAGCTCTGACTAGTCTGACAGGCATGACCTGATAAAGCTTCTTGGATAAGAGGCGAAACGTCTTCAGAAAAGACTTTTGAACAAGTCCGGTTGCTTTTGATTTAATCTTTCTTTGAATTACAATGACCTGGACGAATGAGAACATTCACGGACATATTACTAAAAATACCAGTGAAAATTTATCGTTTCAGAGCCCTGATGTAATTCTAATATATAATAAAAATATCCTGCTTCCATTACGGAATATCAGCCAATACGTTGATTTTGTATTAGAATTAGAGTGTTGGTCTTAACAATTCTTAAAGTTTTCTGTGGTAGGACATGATTTGTCCGAATGACTATTGACTATAGCCACTTTAACAGAATAAATAAAATATTAAAAGCCCAAATACTGTATCAAAAGTGGAGGAATGTGTTTGGGGAGTATTTCTAAAATCCTGACGCTCCATGAAAATATTTAAAAGTTGATTCTGTTTGTGTTAAATGAGAGAGAAATGTGTGGTTACTCTATCTTGTGCAAGAAGTGAAAGCTTTATTCTTTAGTCTTATCTCTAAATCTCACTTCCCCTTTTCCCGTCTGACTTTTTTTTGGGTCTCTTCTTTCCTTTTCCTCCCATTCCTCTTCTGTCTCTCTTTTTAATCTGCACAAGAAAAACAGTGGTTAATTGTTATTGCGCCTGGTGAGTGTGATGTAAGAGCCGAACTGTCAGCCAAATACATCATTAAGGACCCCAGCGTGTGAGGCTTGTTTGTTAATGAGAAGCAGGCCGGCACAGTTAGTAGGTGGCTCAGTGAAGAGATCAGCAGATGCAGCTCTGATCCAGCTGGTCTCTTTCTGGCTGTTCCTACAATTTTTTCCAAATATTTGGGTCCAGACAAGAAGTTCCAGGTCTGTGAGCCATGAGTTATGTTACTCTATTTCCTGATTTAACAACAACAAGATGAAACGGTCTTTTTCATCAGCCTACCATCTTATGTGTAAAAGAAAAAAAAATAGACAGAATATTTCAAATTCCTTTCATAATAAGGGAGGATATGAGAGCTGGACTCACGGATGGTGCAGTTTTCTCCGTAGTAGCCGGTACGAGTGCAGTCGCACTCATACTTGTCCTCACCGTACCGCACACACACACCCCAGTGCTGACAGGGTAAATAGCAGCATGGGTTCACTGTGGAAAACAAGAAGAAGACCTTGTGTGAAAGACTGTGAGAAACCTACAAAAACTCATGCAGGCAGATCATATAGGAAGCACGTGACGCTAAGAAAATGAAAAAGAGATTAAACATCGATTTAACTTTCTGCCTCCAGCACAGCGACTGACTTCCCACACAAAACATCTGTCTTGGCACAAGATCTGATCACCACTTTTGTATCACTATGCTGTAAAAATATTTGTCTTCTGGCCGGATATGAAGTCTCAGATCGAGTCCTCAGGAGCCACTTTTATTAAAAAAACATCTGCCATCAAAGTGAGGTAATTCCATTTATTTTCTAGTCTTATTGTAGCTCTTGTTTTTAGAAAAACTGAAATTAATTGTCAGTAACTTGAAAAACAACTGATAGTTTCTGCACTACTACAAAAATCACAATAATTCCAAAGAAAGAAAAAAGAAGTTTAATTTCTGAAAACTTTCCTAGAAGGTTTTTTGTATTTTCAGCTGACCTGCTGTGCACTCACTAAAGAATGTGAGGTTGCACTAGTTTAAAGTATAACTGGGATTGATTAGTTGGTAGTTTACCGATAACACCCTCTGCATTTTTCCTGTAATTAGTACCAGATGTCATAGTAATTCTTTTTACTTGTCTATAGGAAAAGTAAATCTGCTTTCAGGCAGAGAATGAGCTAATGATGAAGGTTGATGCCACCCTCATTCAAGGTTATTTAAGGTTAGCAGCCAGTTAGCTTAGCTTAGCACAAAGACTGGAAACAGAGGGAAACTGTTAGCCTGTCTCTGTCCATTTGTAACCAAATCCACTCACCAGCACTTTTAAAGCTCATTAGTTAACAAGTCACATCTCGTTTGTTTCATACATACAAAAAATAAAGCGTAAACACAACAATTTGAGAAACTATCTCTTGGTTCTCAGCAGTTGCCTGGCAACCAGCAGAGACTCCAGGAAGTTAATCTGTGTCTCAATTGTCCCATAGCCCCAGTAGCTCCTTTTCTACTGTTTGTAGGCAGCTGGACTCGGTAGAGTTCTTGAGGACATTTTGTATTTCCATAATAAATACATGAAACTCCCAACTAGTCAGTCAGAAGCGATGAATCCTCTTGGATGAGAAGCGAAACATCTTCAAGAACTCTACCAAGTCCAGTCACCTACGACAAGCTTCTCTACAAACCTGGACGACCTGGATGACTGAGAATATTCACAGACAACAAATTACTGTTTTAACACTTTAAACATGATGTGTAACATGTTAATTAGTGAGCTTTAGAGGTGCTGATAGGTGGATGGTGTTATCTTTGAATGGAACCAGGCTACTTATTATCCCGTTTCCAGTCTCTAGCAGTGTAGGAAGCTAAAACATGTTTGGCAGTGGACAGGGTCAGCCACCTAAAAAAGAACTGCCTAAAAAAATCAGTTTAAGCGTACGCTATATTTGGAATATTTTCGCCGCTTTACCTTGCCGTCAGACAGCCTTTCCAGTCGTGTTGTTAATATCATTCTGTCTAAAGCAACCACTCCTTTGACAAAACCAGTACCAGTACCAGTTACCAGTTACCAAGCAAAACCCGTGAGTTGATGTGCTACCGCTGCCTCCGCTGTGAGTCCGCTTATGTTACTGTGTCACTTCAGTGAAGCTGAACTAACCTTTTCAACACCAAAGTCACACAATAACACAAACAAACTGAATGATCGAGGCAGTGGTAGACCGACAACTTGTGTTTTCTCTGAGATAAAACTACAATTTTGCCACTGGAGTCTGGTGGCTTTGGAAAGAGCGATATTAGGCTTATTAGGCTTAACTGTGGTTTCCTGTTGTAAAAAGTCTGTCTAAAGGCAGGGTAAAATGGTGAAAATATAGTGCACACACAAACTGATATTCAGATTTTTAGGGGGCTAAAATACCTTGTTGTTGGACAGAAATTTGAGGAAGACAGACCCTCGGTTGCAGCCGTCGGGAGCTTTATTACAGACTTCACAATCACAGGTTCACAACACAACAAACTCTAAATTTGTCCTCAGAGGTTTTTATATCTCACCAAGTGGCCAAAACATCTCCAAACTTGGCAACAACAGAACTGTATGTGCATGTGTGCATGTCTCTAAAGGACATCCTAGTATTCAGACCAAGGAAACTTGGCGCCCGGACTTGTCTTAATATGTGTACGTGTGTGGAACTATTATAAATAACAATATCATTTTTAATACTTGAGAAGCTGTCCTGCGCTTTCCCAGAATTAAGAGCTTCCTTGTTCTACTCCTATTTCTACCACAACAGTGTCCACAGCAGTACAATGCTTACTACTCTACTTACTTATTTACTTTATGTAAAACGTAAAGTAAGTACCTCATGCAACCCCATTTCAAATGATCCGAACTATCCCTTTAATATTTAAGAGAAAAACAAGAGAGTGATATCAGTCTTTTCAAACTCTCTTATGAAGCTAATAAGTGTATTTTCCCAAAATGATTAACTATCATTATACTTTCAGATGGAACCACACAGACGTAAAGCAGATTGAAACTGGTTAAATTTTTGTCTGAATGATAAATTTCCAATTCAGACAACAAACAAGTGTGGGAATAAAAACAAATCTTGGCTAATTAAGCAGCCACATGAAAAGGCTTTTGTTTTAACAGACAGAATCAGAGAGAGACGGGAGGAGAGAGAGGTGCACTGACAAGTTTCAACACGTTAAGTTCATCCGTGCCAGTTTATGGATGAGAAATTTAAACCTCTTAAATTACAACATGATGGCAGATAAGACTGTTTGTATCAGACATTCCTCCATCCTGGGATTTATGCATGAATACCTGCGAGATCATAATATTATAGGGAAAAGTTCAGGGTGAGCAGCAGCACAAATACACACGTTATGTGAGCAGTGTGAGAATTTATAAAACATCCACACGAAGGAAAAACTCCTACGTCAAAAAGCATAACTGGAGAGAATGTATATACACTGCTTTGCACATGCAAACACATGCCTCTCCCTGTGCTCACATAGCCTCTCTGTCTCCCAGCAACATATTAAAAACGTCACTGGACTGCTATGTAATCTACATGAACGCTCTCTAATCTAACAGGTCAGGATGAGTTCAGATCTCGTTCTACAGGGGGAATGCACTCATGCGTGAGCCATAGTACTACTGAGTTCAGTCTGAAAGTGAATCGAAGCTACTGAGTCAGCGGTTTGTGGAGAAAGTTTTTCCTCTGTGACTCAGTAATCGGTTTCAAAATCCTGGAGTCCTCCTGTGTGGGCCATCACAGCAACTACAAAACCACATCTCATCCAGGAAATCATAAAACTTTGGCGGAAATTATCTGAAACAAAGACTGTGGTGAAACCTTTTTGTTCACATATGTGTGAGAAGATGTTGGCTCTTTGGAAAGGAGGAGGGGGTGCAGGTCAGACAACATGTCTGCACACAAGTCAGACAGGAAAAGTCTGTTTGGGGGTTTCACTTCCAGAAAACAGTAGATACATTAGATACAGGCTTGAGTACTGTGAAATGGTGTCAGTTACTGAATAGAAATTGCTTGGAAATTGTTGTAATTAGCAAACATCTTAAAACTACCGAACTGTGTTGTATTCACCTATTTTTAAACGTATTTATGTTTTTTATATGAAAAATCTTCAATTAATTTAGAAAAACTGATTTTTTTTCCTCAAGCGAATGTAATCTGCCTACGTAATAAATATTTTCAATGCACTTCTCTATGACACCCTGTATATCAGACGCACTTTTCATGAGTTAAAAGAGGTTATCATGAATAAAATGTTTCATGATTTTAAAATTGCCAGTTAGCATAAGATGTAATTAAGTAATCCTTGATAATGTAACTATAATATAATTGCACGTTTGTAATGTAATGTGAAAACGTCCAACTCAAAGTTAACATTTAAAATGGCTGCCTTTTTTGGATGAATTGAGCAAAATAATCTTTGAAGAGAATTAAGGCTCAGACTCAACCAGCTGAGTTTTATGGTGTCTCTTTTCTGCCTTTCACTCTATTTTAACCATTTAACAGTCTGCAAGTTGCAGCCAGTCAGTCCCGCTTACTTTACTGTGCTTTTGTCCGTTTCTCAATCTTCTATTGTTTGGCCATATCGCTCCATTTATGCAGCCAACAAGTTTTTTTTTTCAAGGAGGAGAAATTAGAGAATCTAGGCTGAACCATCATGCGTTGGCTAACTAGGCTAACTCTGGCAAACAATGTAGCATTTTGTTCACATTATACAGAGCTAGCAAACAATTAGACATGTTAATTTTACATCTAGTTAGAAAACAATATAACTTATTGTTAACTTTTTTTTACATAGAAAATAATGTAACATTTTGTTAAGTTTTTAGCTAGCTAAAACAAAAACTTAACAGTTTTTTCCACTTTTATACTTACTGGCAGCACTAGAATTTTTATTTATGTCCATACTTATTATACTCTGTTTAATTTCTGTTAACTTCAATAAACTTGGATTCACTAAATCCAGATTAATTTCTAGTTGTGCAACAGAGCTCTGCTTAATTCTAAAACAAGATTTACTCATTTTAAACCTAGTTTTGCTCAACTCTGATTAGAACTAATCTTGGATTAAATTAATCTTACAACCAAGCCTTAGGGACCTAAAAGGTCTAATACTCCTTTAATTAGATTAATAGATTAATTTTACCCTGTTTAACTTTAATATAAATTAAAGGACTTTAAAGAGATTATGAAACAAGTTTATACATGCATCGGAAAACCCTTAGCGGCCCTCCCAATACTCGGATTTCCGAGATAAATACAGTCTCAGACTTGGCAATTATGTCTTTTTCCAGAGCCTGGCCAATGAAGTCATAGTTACAGTACGAGGAGCCTGCCACAGCCTGTCTTTGTTATCTGGTTTACCGGAATATCTAGAAAGCTTGGCAGCTTAACGTCTTTTAGAGAGGAAGTCCTGATAAAACCTCAAGGATAAAGAAAAAAACAGGATGCACGCACAGTGATATTTATCCATGCCCTGATGAACATAGCCTACGTTTCCTGCAGCTGACCATTAAAGCATCACATGCTCAGACTAACAGGTTTTACGCTGCAGGCGTAACAACACCACCCTGTCCAACCCCACTGACCCCTCACCTACCTGGGCTGGAGGTAACCTCATCTCCCCGGCATGCAGGCTCCCGCAGCAGCAAGAGGAGAGCCCAAAGTGATCCTAAGACAGAGGCTTAAACATCAAATCAGTGTTAGTGCGCAGAAACAGAAAGATTAAACATACAGCAGCCAAACAGTAACAATCAGACATACTCACATCTCATTACAGCAGCTTCAGTTCAGGATAATGTCATTCCAACAAATAAAACTGAAGGAAAAGTGTGACAATCCAGGCTGGCTGGTTTCAGGGAGCTGTGAGGAGGAGATCCAGCTGCTGACAGAGGGATCCTAAGACTATCAGAGCAGCGGTCCTACAGGTATTTAACTCCTGACTGCTTCTGCTGCAGCCACCGTCGCACTGCGCCTTTACCTGCCGTCACAGACAGACCAAAGTGGGACGGAGACTTCAGCCAAGTGCGTGACTTCACCCTCTCTATCGCCCCCTGCTGGTGAAACTGCGTGATCTCATCTGTTTCCATGTCCCCCCTCCCAAAACAGAGCCAGTTTGAGTTACGGATTGTGATAAAAGATATAAATATTTAAGAGTCAGGGGATTAAACTGTGATGAAAGCAGAG
>JAJHUR010111898.1:0-11653 GCA_027495735.1 Lutjanus campechanus | reverse complement strand
GTATAGAAGAGAGAGCTGTGTGTGTGTGTGTGTGTGTGTGTGTGTGTGTGTGTTTAATAATTTTTTCCTCTTTTTCATTATCAAAGAGAACATTGTGTTTGTATTTAAATATGCATTTGTTTTGTTTGTTTGTTTTTTTGAAAAAAAAAGGGTCAAACCGAGGTAAATAAACCCTCATTTTAATGAAGCGAGCTTTACTGTACCGCTGTGGAAATGTAAGAGGCTTTCTGTGCATTCAACTGTACAGTTTATTCAAAACCACTTTTCTCCTCTGTGGGCTGCTGGGAACATACATAACAGAGCATGATTTCACATTGTGACTTTAACATACAGTACCATATCCATTAAAACCTATTACCATCTGGAGGGATCCTATACACCTCCATGACTGCAAAGCTGAGGGGTTTCTTTTTCCAAATCAGCCCACTCATGCAAAACATGTTCGCCCCTGCAAGATGTCTGGCACGAAAGCATCACACTAAAGGTGTACTGTACATTGTGATTCAGATTCACTGGTTATTTTTGTGTAAATCGACTTGCCAAGTTCTTCTTGTGCTGTACATGTAGACGGTTATGTGCAGACATGATGGTGGTTAATATCCAGGCTATCAAATGTATAGACAGTAGAACAAGAAGTGGACGTACCTTCAGCGTCTCAAAAGGGAAGTAGATGCAGAAGTGCTTTAAACTTCAGACTATGAGTTTTTCACTTGATGTATTAACATGGTAAATAGTTTCCTGATGAGTTTATGGTCTCAGCCACTAGTTTTAAGTCTTCTTCAAGACAGCATGACGTTCATTTTGTAAATTATGGTCCAATTTAGAGTAAAAATGGAAGATAAAGCGTTGTATGCTTTAGAGCTGGGCTACCTGGTGAAACACAAAACTCACGTCAAACTGTCAAACTAGGTAGAGCTGATCAAATATGAATCAAAAGCTCTGGCGGCAGGGTCGTGTCTGGAAGATTTGTGAAACGGTTGCGAGATTTGTACATGTTGTTTCTTCGTTGTGCACATTGTACAAGCATACCAGTGCTGTGTTTAAGATGTCGGTAGGTTTAAGGACCAAAAACACCTGGTTAAAAAGAAAAAGCACGGTTTGGGTTTAAATATTCACTCTTGCAAAATTTTTCACATGTCTGGGGTTTCCTTCTAGACATGACCAGGTGGCCGTGTTTTTGGTTTCTAACAGAGCCTCCCAAAACTCAGATCAGACTGTAAAACCAGCCACTGCAGATCAAATATGGATCAAGATTCGGTTAGTATATCTCGCTTAAAATGTTCTCAGAAACATAATTTGGTGTACTGTTTAGTTGTGATACAACAAACATCATGACTATTTCCTGCTGAATGGGTGATGTTCCAAGAACCAAGCTTGGAACCAGAAAATAAGGACTAAAGGACTTAAAATGGTAGTCCACAAACCGGTGGGTGACGTCACAGTGGCCCCGTCCACTATATCTACTGTCTATGATCAAATGCAGCTCGATTTGAGGGAAGTAGCAACACACCATCAGAGTGGTAAACACACAGTGGACACAGCAATATTTACCATCAATTTCATTGCCGGATCTGTGTTAATATGAAAACCACATCAATAATTTAAGACCATCACATCACAGTAGTTTAGAGTCAGACTTCACAATATCCACTTGCTCTCTGGCGCACTGACCATAAACACTTTTTATTAAAGAGGGAATTTTGCAATAACTTTCCATTCCTCAATAAAACATTCAGCAGAAAGATACTGCAAGCAAATGTCTTGGGCTTTCTTAATCTCCATTTTAATCAAATTACGGTATTTACTGATGGTATTACCTTGGAATAACTAGAAGTTATTGATCTGAATTTAAATGTGACAGTACCATGCTGCTTCATGAATAACAATTAGACTGTTGCCAGGAAAACAACCTGTTGTAGAGTTTGAGCAGCATATGTGATGGCATTGACCATTTTTGATATGAAAATCTTAAAGGGGCAATTCCATCAATCTAACACATCATAATGACTTCAGTAGTCGTGGGAAGTGCTACTCAGCTGGAAAAAAAAAACAGTCTAATATTTTAGTTTGAGAGAGATGCCAGGAGGGGGCTAATGAAAAGGAGCTATCAAGTTGCATCTTGGGACATAAAGCCACAATGAACTCCCTCCACCTTATTTCTGTGACAATGCGAAGATGCCAAATAGAACATCAATTGTGGAACCCCACAATCCTTTTCTTATCATTTGGTTTTAATCAGAACTGTATAATAGGATCAACTTTACGTTGCTGTTCCACAGCATAGATGACCATTATTTTCAGGTTGTATTGCTTGGGCTAAGGTTGTTCCGATACCATTATTGAAAATGCCTTCGATACAGCCTAAATTGCATGCACAAATCCGATATTACGTGATTCACCTAATAAAACATCCTGTATGACACTTTTCTTTTTTACAAAACACTACTGGGGTTTCACAGGAAAACAGCCACGGTTACGTGCGCATGCACACCATCTGAACTGGGTGTGTGTGGTGCTTCAGTCAGCATGAAGGGAAGTAAATAATGACTGAAGTTTCCCTTCTATCTATCCCTTTAAACTATCCCTTTAATCTCCTGCAAGTCCCCCAACTTTCAAATTACTTTTAAACTACTGCTAAATTGCTGAAGTAGCCCTTTCATTCCTTACTCTGGAGACTTACTTAACTCTAACAATATAACATTTTAAGTATTTTCAAAAACACAAAATAAACTGTACAATATTTCTTTAGTTTTTTTTTCTTTTTTTAAACAAAACTGCAGGTAGCCTGTGAAGATCCTCTGCAGTATCTTCTGGCAAGTCCGGCATATTTCTTCTTTGATCTTTAATTAGGTTGATGACGCATGCACTGTGGCAAAAAGTGAGGAAGGAGAGCGGAAGGACAAGGATGCATATAGGATGGAGAGGAGGACGCGGCAGGGATGGAAGGGAGGATGAGGAGTGACAGCAGAGAGGGACAGTCGTCAGGGAGGATTCATCCTCCACAGAGAAACACCATTCACTCTCTAATCTGTTGCCTGCAGCTCAGCGGCTGCCACGGCAAAATGTAAGAGCCTGTCAAGTCGGCAGCAGCAGTTGGATCTTAATTGAGTGAGGCCTCCCAGTCGAGTCCACGCAGGGAGCTGGGGACCACCCACCCAGATGTCTATGTGGGAAAGCTGAGGGTTCATCTCATAAGTCTTAAAATGCCAAGTGAGACTCCCATTTCACTCCAGACACATTTCCGAAGGCTGCGCGGCCAATCAACGGTAACATTTTGAACCTTAGCTAACTTAGATATAAATCACAACCCTGGATTTCTGAATTTACAATCCAATCACCTTTGCTCCGTCGGCTAATGTCCTCTCAGGGTGCAGGGAAAGCAACAGCAGCACTCAGCTCAGCCCTCATGGTGACTCTATCTCCAGTCACAGCACTGTAACCGCAACAAGCCACCAATCAATAACCGACCATATAACGCAGTTTTTGCCTCTTACACTGATGGAGAAATTCCAGACAAGCTTAAGTCCAAGGTCTCCTCTCCTCAGACATCCACTGTTTCAGTGGTTGGTAGTCTTGTGAAACAGCAGCAGGCAGATTCCCTGCCCAGGGGACAGAGTGATTGTAATGCTTTTAGGGTTTAATGCTTTCAGTGTATTTATAGATCTCTGAGGGACGCAGAGTGCTCTCTCCCTCTCTGTCTCCCTCCTTTTCTCTCTTGCCAACTCCCATCTTGGTGTCGTGTTCACAGCTTTTTATCAAATAGCGCGGCGAGAAAACTGAAACAGGTACCACCACCGGCCGCAGTCCAAACATGAGAGGCCTCCATGTGAAAGTTACAGATAATTCATTTTTCAGCCTGTGGAGGTATTGTATTCACTCACATGAGAAAGATGTTTTACACTTTGTGTGATAGTATCAGGTGATGTTGTGTAGAGCTCTGCTGTGTTTTTTTTTTTTACTCACTAGACAGATTAGCGAGTGATAGCTGGGTTTTATAGGACTGGTATTTCAGTGTTTGTATAGTTTACGTTTGAATGTCCCTTTTTTAAGGGGAATATCTGAGACTAAATCTTTAAAACAGCTGGGTCTAATTTGTAGTGGTTATTTTTCTTGTAAAAAATGGACCACATTGTACTGTAATAGCAGAAATACAACTATATAAACAGTTATGAATTTATTTTAATTTACTGTATCACTACTTTGCACACACTAATTTTTGTTTGTTACCGGCTGGTGGGAATTATTAAGAGTGTGACAAATCACTGTTCTTATTTTTATTTTTTTATTTTTTTCGCACCAGCACTCTGAGAACTCTGCCTCTGATTGACTAGTACTCGTTGCCTCTGTTGGTGAGGTTGGTTATAGACACTATTTTGTTTGGAATGCCGAAGTGCCTTGAGATTTTAGCTCGTACTTTGGTGTGCCAGAAGAAATTTGAAAACCACTGATCGAGGCATACAGCTACTTTCCAGAGTCATCACTTAATTGTGACATTTTGCAACAATACAAAGAAAATCCAATAAAAGCAATCATTTTGATGGTAGTACCATGATGCAATGCATCACCACTGGACACGCTGGACATGCTGTAAGTGTGGGGTGCAACTCAGACCCATCAGACTTATCTCAAGGTTCTCACGTTAGCTGGCTTGAGAACCGGCCAGTGTTTGACAAATGCGGTTATAGAATTTTCACTTAGCTTGGTTACACGCCTTTGAATCACTACATGTGCTGCAATTTATAAAGGTTTGTTGTGTTTTTGGTCATTGATGGTTGACCAAAAAACTCAACAAGCTTGGAAGGCAGCATTAAGAGTGTGGATGTCATCTACCTAGGATAGTTAGGCCTACACATGTTGCTACTCCCACAAATATTTGTGACAGAATATGGCAATAAGAAAGGCAACTACCTTGGATGATATTGCCATACTTATACAGGTTGCTGTCACTGAATTACAAAGCAATCAGAATATTTCTTTAATCCTTCGGAAAAACATTAAGTTAATCACTCTTAGCAAACTCCACAGCTCTGTCACAAGCTCCCTGATTACGATTAGTACTGCAATAAACTGTCAGATGTATCAACCGGAAATTTGCAAAGTTTTGAATGAAGATTTTTTTTTTTATGTTATAGTACAGTGAGTTTTCAAACAAGCAATTACAGGTTCACTTAACTTCATTTTTAATATTTGCATGAAAGCTTGACGGCTTCCTTATAAAATCATGATATATCACACTGTGGTACAATAGGTGGTGGCAGGCACCCGTAACACTGGTTTGTGAAGCCAAAGGAGAAGATAACAAAAACATGAATTTAATCATCTTGTATTGTGCCTGACTTAAGTGAATCATAACATGTTGGGTATGAAATAAATCTGCAGATGCTCTGGTTTAGACTGAACTTTGGATGTTAGTTTTTAAGCCACAACAAATGCTAAAAATATGGCCTACAACAGACCACTGAGTAAGCCTTGTTTTTTGATTGTCAGTGGCTGATCACTTGCAGCCTTTACCGACCGGTTAAGAGGAGTGAGGACTTACAGTAGTTCTCAGTATAAAACAGAGTAGTCAATAAAATAGGTTTTTTCAGAAATCAAGAGAAGGTCGTTGAGAATACAGTTATAAATGTCTTCAAGAAATATGAGGCTGATGGGTCCAATTGTAGTCAAGATTAGCTGCAGACAGATATAACACTCACACACACACGCACACGCAACCAAATGCATAATCCCATCCAAGCTTGTGCCTGGCGCAGATAATAACCTCCTCTCCCAAACAGAAATGGACCAACATGAACACAATATCAGGCTAAATCGATGAAAGAAAACAAAATGGCAATTCAGTCTGGTTTTCTTTGTGTGTGCTTGTGCCCAGTTTAGGAAAAATAGTGCACTTGTGTGTTTTTTTTTTTTATGTTTAGAGTAAGGTAAATCATCATAAACTGTTTACACTTATAACCATGGTATCTTCTCCCTGAAAAATTTGCATTTTAATGACCAAATGTCATTGATCAAGTGTACAAGGTCTGAGAAAATGCAAGGAGCAAGTCTCAGCTGTATAATAAAACACCTCCTCCCCCCCCGGGTGCCCTTCTTACAAAATAAGTCTTTTGCGCTTTCTGTGATTGACAACGTAACCTTGAACCCTGTCAGTCAAGTGTTAGAATTAAAAAAAAAAAAGTGGAATTAAAAGCCCACACTGCATCCAAAGTGAGGTGCAATTATAAAACACTTTCACACTTTGAGCCTGCGGTCTGATGAAGGTGATCCATCAAACTGAGACACGTCAAACGACCGTTTCATAGCGCTTTCATAGTGGCTGAGGAAAAACGAGGCTGGCCTTGGCATCGTTATACTCCCTGCCTTTAGATGTGTGTGTGTGTGTGTGTGTGTGTGTGTGTGTGTGTGTGTGATTCTGCTGGAAAAAGCAGCCCTGGTGATAGACGACATATGGAGTGGTGTGCTAGTGAGGCAGTTCAGGGATATTGGGTGGCATTAATCTAGTTTTGATGGCCCTTGTCAATCTCTTGTGTGATGTGCATGTTTTCCATATTGTACGCATGGGATCTGTACTTGAACTAGTTCTGAGAGATGTATGGGCTCAGGTAATGTAGGTAGGCTGGAAACACCAACGTTACGCCTCTCATAAAAGGTTTATGTTCTCGGCAAAATTAACGTGTACGCTTGCTCGTTTTACACACTTATTTGCCGTGCTTTAAAATGCACTCAGGGACCAAAAACTCCTTCTGCTGTGGTAGCACAGACAGGTTTAATAAATGCAACAATTGGGATGCACAGAGCACGGTAAAGGTCTAAAATAAGCATCATATTTCATCCTTGCCCACCTCAGTGTCCCTGGGTATGTCTTATCTTAATGAGTCTCCTCTTCCTTCAGAGTAAGCAGAAAATAAGTTCATAACAAATGCAGGTGGTGAATGTTTATGTTTGTAGTAGTGTCAGTGTGTGTGTGTGTGGTAGGTTGTAGTCAGGAAGTTTCCCAATTTGCCAAATTTTTGCGAATATATTGTATGTGTATAGATGTATGCATGTATGTCTGTATATGTGTGTGTGGTTGTATGTACTTATGAGTGTGCACCCATCTATCTATCTATCTATCTATCTATCTATCTATCTATCTATCTATCTATCTATCTATACGTCTCTCATCTTTTCTGCTCGGCAGATGTTGAAAGTTTCAAAGTTGGACTCCAACCGTGTTCGGGGCCCTCAGGGAGGCTGAGTCCGCGGCTCGCCACCTGCTCCTCCAGTCAGAGGTAGAAACATTCTGGCCAAGACCCAGATTCATTCCGGGTTGGAGGAATACAAAATTATCAGGCTCCGGCTCAAAGCAGTGGCCCCTTCCTGTGTTTTGTTGACTTTAATTTAACAGGTATGCTTATCTCCTCTGAGAGAGAATACTCGCAAATAAACACACAAATGCACAGGTTTCCAGCAGCTGATGAATTTTCTGTTTGTTTTTTTTGTTTTTTTGATAAGTTGATAAGTTACCATTCAGGTTTTGCATGCAAACTGTGATTTAACAAACGAAAGATCTTAGCATGGAAATGACTTATTTGGATAAAAAAGAATTCTCCATACTGTTGTAAAATGTAGTGTTTGTAGCTGTAGCAGCTTACAGTACTGTACTTGTTTGGACACTTGAACTTAGAAGCCCCCAAACCATGAAACATGACTCATCTGCTCATATGACAGTAGCATCTATCAACCTCGCTATGAGAGGCAGAAACACCTGCTGGCGCGTGTGCTCAGCTTTCTTTGCACTCGCTGCTGTTTCTGTAGCAGTATGGAATTTTGATCTTTAATTTCTATTCATGACTTTCTGTGGAGAGAGTAGTACGGATACTTTATTTGCATAAATACAGTGAATCTGCTTTGCCCCTCTTAGGGAACATGAGATTGAGATTTTGCAGACCTATTTTTAGCCATGCTACTGCCGTGGCTAAAATGTCACTCTGTTGGTCCCCTACTTTGGTCCAGACGGAAATATTTCAGCAACTAGGGGATGAACTGCCATGAAATATTTGACATCTTTGGTCCCTAGAGGATGTATCCTATACTCCATTTACACCTGGTATTAAAATGTGATTTGTATGTTATCCAAATAGGGTAAATGCATGATAATTCAAGGTGTAAATGCTGTAAATGATCAGAATGTGATCAGATCTGCCAGACCATGTCTGGGGTTAGTCTGCCTTGCACTGTGTTTGGATCTCAGGCAGGTGTAAACACAATCTGCACAACAATCTGAATAACTTATACGGATAGAGATCACATTTTAATATGAGGTGTAAATAGGGTGCTATGCTGACATGTTAAGTTTAGATAATGTGACAAGGTCAGTATTACCTGCCAATCAGCAAGTTAAAGGTGCAGTATGTAAGATTTAGTTGGAATATAAAAGCTTCTTTTAGAGTTGACTAAAACCCACTAACACCCACTAACATCTGGCTTTTGTCTTCAGAGGGAAAGATACAGTTGACATTCATTCCCAGGTCAAATGTCTCTGCAGTGGTCATGGATATTTATTGGCTGGTGGTGATGGAAACAAAGCATCTGGGTGGCAGTAATTTTCGCTCCTTTTCCAGTGAAGGCAATGAAGGCTTGCAATAGGTCACTTCTGCGACTATTTCGCCCCTTTTCCAAACTTGTGCTTCTTGGTGTAACTCCTAAATTGCTATTTTAACCAAGAATGGTCACACCAAACACTAACTCTAGATACGGCCTTTTGTGTGAGTTTCACAGCCACCATAGGTTCTCCTACATTCAATTCAATTCAATTCAATTCAAAAAACTTTATTTATCCCCGAGGGGCAATTCAAGAGCACACTGAGCAGTTCAAATAAAAACACATGTAGACAACAAACACACACGCGCACACACACACACGCACATACAAAACCACGAGTATGAAGTAAATAAATAAATAAATGCAACTTTAAAGTGCAGTGCATGAATGTCCTTTAAATCCAATCCAACCCTCCACCCAGTTCATGCCTCAGAGGTGGGTGGTTGGGTGGGGGTGGGTAGGGGGGGTTGGGCGGGGTTGGGTTGGGGTGGGGGGCATCAGAGAGGCTGCGGGCCAGCGATGGCTGCGAGTTCAGCAGGAGGACAGCTCTGGGCACGAAGGTTGCCCTCCTTCTCTGAGTCCTGCAGCCCGGGCACCAAAGACGATGCCCAGAGGGGAGCCACTCAAATGTGGAGAAGAGGGGGTGAGATGAGTCCTGAAGGATCCTGCTGGCTTTCCTCAGGGTCTGTTGCTCACAGAGGGTGGAGAGAGGTCTTAAAGGGAGACCAATGATTCTGGAGCAGAGCTTTACTACACCAAACAGCCGGTTTCTATTTTGAAGTGAGATGGAATGGAACCAGCACGTGAAGGAGAAGGTGATGATGCTCTCTATGAAAGAGTAGTAAAATGTTGTGAGGATGTTTTTGCTTACACCGAAGGAATTCAGCTTCCTCAGAAGGTACTGGCGTTGCTGGCATTTTTTAAGAATCTCATCGGTGTTGTGATCAAACTTCAGCTGGTGGTCAAATACTGTACCCAGGTACTTGTACCTCTCCACTATTCCCACTGGTTCCCCGTGAATGATGGTGACTTCAGCTCCAGCCAGCTCCCTCTGTCTTTTAGAGGAGGTCACTACCATCTCTTGGGTTTTAGTCACATTCAGCTCCAGACATGATCTATCACACCAATCCACAAAGTCACTGAGAGATGACCTGTGGTGGTGGGAGGAGCCAGACAGAAGGGACAGGAGGACCGTGTCGTCGGCAAACTTAACAAGATGGCAGTAGCGGTGGGTAGACCTGCAGTCATCAGTGTAGAGAATGAACAGGAGAGGGGAGAGAACGCAGCCCTGTGGTGAGCCAGTTGAAGTGAAGATGGGGTCTGAAAAAATGTTATTAACCAGCACTCTCTGTGGCCTGTTGGTTAGAAAATCCAGGATCCAAAGAATAAGACTGTTGTCAAGATGAAAGCGGGTGGTGAGTCTCTCAGCTAGAATATGTGGCTGCAGGGTGTTAAATGCAGAGGAGAAATCAGCAAACAGCAACCTGGCTGTTGTGTTTGGGGTTTCAAGATGCTTGTGTATGGTGTCTTCACTACAAGTGAAGTCAGAGCGACAGGCCTAAGATCATTCGGCATCTTTACAGTGCATTTTTTGGGGAGGGGGATGACAGTAGAGTGTTTCCACAGCTGGGGAACTGTACAGCTGGCGACAGAGCTCTGGAAGAGGAGCTGGAACACTCCCCCTAGCTGGTCAGCACAGTACTTCAGAGTTCGGCCACAGATCTTATCGGGTCCAGGTGCAGTGTTGACTTTGGTCCTCGGTGACTGGAAAGAAAGGGTGACACAAGGCGTTTGCAATCTGCAAGCTCACTTCTAGATGCCACTAAATCCTACACACTGTTCCTTTAACAATCAGCTGTTGTGAACATGTTAGCAAGATTAAGTTCATCCTCACAGAACTTCTAGTGTGGCTGCAGCAGAAGTGGGAGTAAGTCACATATGTGCAAGTCACAAGCAAGTCTCAAGTCTTAACCTTCAAGTCTCAAGCAAGTCCCCAAACACTGTGGTGAGAATCAAGCATGTCGAGTCGAGTCCCTGCTATAAGACACACCGACTGACATTTTTCACCATTTTATGGACCAAACAACTAATTGATAAATCGAGAAAATAATAGACAGATTAATCGGCAATAAAAAATAATTGTTACTTGCAGCCCTAAAAAGCAGTGGTTGTGAAATGTTGAGTTTTATTTATTACTGTTGCTGCCTGTTTACACCTTATAAATCTTACTGATATTTGACATTTTGTGGCTATGAATCTAAATTTTACAATTTTTTTGGACTAATCCCCTCCATGATAGCTGCCTCCTGGTTTGGTCTGTGCTGGTCTGCTGAGAAAAATGTAAATTTGAATTTATTATATTTTTTAAGTCAAGTCTTTTCAAGTCACCTGTCTCAACTCAAAGTCAAGTCTCAAATCATAAGTTGAGTCTCAAGTCCTGAAACTTGTGACTTAAGTCTGAATTGGATCAAGTCATGTGACTCAAGTCCCCCACCTCTGGGCCATAGACTCGTGGTCTACTTATTGTACATTAAAATGTTCCCATGTTAAAGGCACTGTCAAAATAAAGATGAATTACAGTAAATGGTGATGGAAGGAAGCACACTGTGGTTACAGCTTTCCATTGATTCATATTGGATGTTTTACGGTCATGGAAATTCCACAAATATTTCAAAACCTTGCTTTAAAATTCCCTCACATATCTACTCTTGCTTTGTGGTTGATTATGGTCAGCAGAATCTTTTTTTAAATATATAAATAGACTCACTGTGCAGCACCGTCACAATGGCTGTACGTGAATGTAAAACATAATCAGGGACACTGGATCTTATGAAGGCCACTGATGACATTTATCCCTTTAACAGCGATTATCCCTTGTTACGTAAGGAGGGGCTGAAAATAAAGCGGCAGAAAAGTTCAAGAAGGATTTATAACTATTGATACAAAACAGCTGAAACACACAGAAATGTTGGTGATATTGTGAACACTGTACAATCATAATGCTTGTTTTTCTTCTCCTGTTTTTTGGCTGTTCTTTTTTTTTTTTTTTTTTTTTTTAAAATTGGTTTT
>JAJHUR010111897.1:0-10672 GCA_027495735.1 Lutjanus campechanus | reverse complement strand
GAACCATTGAACTCCCACAATCCTCCAGGTCTTCACACCTAAGGACTCAGCAATCAGCTCCCATTGGTTGAGTGGGGGTAACCCACAATGCTCGGTCTGCAAGGTACAAAACTCAGCCTTTTGTCCTTGACCTTTCTTCTCTGGTCTGCAGAGGCAGGCACAGACCACTGCTTCTCACCAGGAAGCAGGTCTCCTCACTGGTCCCTGTCTACGCAGACACACAGCTCTCAGCTGTTTCTCTTAAGGACTCTCCAAACCACATGTGGCCTGTTTGAACATTATTTTTCAAGGCAGCGCTGCAAGAGCCTGCCTTAGCAAATCTTACAGCACCAACCGAGTTAGCACCAGGACCACTAACTCTGCAATGCAAAGAAAGGAGCAGCCTGCCTCCCTCTTCACAGCAACCAATATAACACAGCAAAGTCAGACTTTCCCTTCAACATGAGACGACCCCTTTTCCAGCCTGGCTCTCCCCTCACAACAATGGGCTGCCAGCTTACAAGCACCGAAACTACTGCTCTTTCCAAGGAGTGGTAACGTACTGGGCATGACATAGTAACAGTGTACATGGCTCAGCACAGGACTGCTTAACTTTCTAAATATACTGGTACTCATATCAATTAATAAATTTAAGGGCATCATAAAGAATGTGGTGACAGAGACATGTGCTTGTTTTTCTTGAGAGGTCCACTATGTTTTAATAGTTGTTCTTGTTGTTTTATTGTGGATTTTTTGTTTAATATGTTGTATTTGTTACATTTTAATATGTTGTGATTGGCTGCTACATTGGTCAGGTCTCTCTTGTAAAAGAGATTTTGAATCTCAATGGGACTTCCTGGTTAAATAAAGGTCAAATAAATAAAAAATAAATAAAACATGAATGAGGCATTGTTACAGTGTATGTTCATTGTTGTTATTGAGTAGCCATACTGCTGGATGATGTCTGTTATGCTACACACAGATGCAGGAGTCATGCATCAGTCAGATGCATGCAACTAACCATCCTCTCTGCTAACTTGGCACCGTTATCTTACATGGACAGACCACACGGTGCTCACACTGCCACTGACCTTTGTTTATGCCACCTGGTCTCACCGCACGGCCACTAAGTCTGCCATCTATCGACACTCACTAGGTGCTGATATGGTAATGTGATTAATTCAATTATTGATCAAACTAACAAATTGATAGTCTAGTATATTTCAGAGACTGATATTTTATTAATTAGCTGTCATTTCTTTTCTTTTGTAGAGTGGTGCCCCCGAAGAGGATTTAATGAAAATTAAATAGCTAAAATTAATAAAAACCCAATATTTTATGGAGCCCCTGTGTGAGGTACCAAAAAGCCCAACATTTTGGTTCCCCGGAGTGAGGCACAACACTTAGAACCATGTGTGGTAATTCCCTCTGCAGTAGGTGTCTTCAGACTGCATTGTGCCACGATGACACACACACACACACACAGACTCACAAAGTGAAAACAATAGCAGCCACGCTGTTGCAACCAGTTGTAAAAATTCATCCATAACACCTCCAACCTGCCTCCTCTGTCAGCTGTTTTCTCCAGGGTTCCTCTATCTCTCTGTGTAAACAGGTGCTTCAGACATTCACCAATTTGTTGAACCATTACATACATTGTATATCACTCTAACGTTAATGTCTGTACCTGCTATTAATGACATGCATTTAATTAACAGTCTTCTTTACTGGCTGAAATTGAAAGCAGTGACAGTGACCTTACAAATACACATTTTAATGTCATTACTACAGATTCTTTGATAGATTCGATTGGTGAGGCTCGCCAAAAATGTCTACTTGTACCACTGAATGTTATCTGTGTTTGGTGAAACATTAATAGGTGCTGAAGTTTTGTTTATTGCATCGATGCATTTGTAAGATTCTTTCCCCTGAGTTTATGAAATACATGCAGCCATCACTTTCTGGGATTTTTTCAGGGTCTGGAGGACAGAAATGCTGGATTGTCTCTGGAAAAAAAATAGGACCACAATCAATAAAGTGATTGTACATGTAACTGCCTAACTGACAAGAGGATTTAGTCTGAAGTTACTCTATAAATCTTCTGTTTGTCAAGTGCAGTATGTGATGTGTTCATGCCCCAACTGTACTACAGTAATCCCCATTCACCCGGATTAAATCTCAAACTACTCTCACTGACAACACAGATCTATGTGTGTGTGTGTGTGTGTGTGTTGTGTGTCCCCTGCCCTGTATCTTCATAACAAGTAAACAAAAAGGTTTACCCCCTGGTACTGCAGAAATGTAAATACAGGAAGCAGTAGAGACAAAACTATTTGATGTGAATCAAATTTGTAACTTTTATCCCACTGCAGGCCAATAAAGAGTGTGCTGGGTCCGCAGCCATTATGGAGTTACTGGGATGTACACAACATAATTGTGTAAAGCAACAATAAATGTGTGTACATGTTATTAACCACCCAGCCAAATTTGAATGATTAAAAAAAACAAATTAGGTCTCAATTTTTTAAATGCTGCAGTGCTGGGGGCATGTCTGCTCCACTGTCTCAGTGTCAAACGAAAACGACTTGAAACATCAACGTCTCGCAGGTATATTGAACATGTCCAGACATATTTGAGCCACCAGAGCCAGAGGACAGTGACAGGATGGTTTGTATTTTTATTTCCTCTGTGTCGGGTTGTTGGACCAACAGCAACCATTAGGGTGGGGGAGGCGGTATCGTTCGTGGGGATTATCTAGTGCAGGGGGACCATGGCTCTGGCATGTCACTGAACCATGTTTCAGGTCCGCCCAAAAAACCCTGAACACAGAAGTCATGAACAATAGTTTAATGGTCTGTCTTTCCAAGTCAGTACTACATAATGCACTTATCCAGTGAGATTTATGATGTGAGAGTGACAGAGGCTTTGATTCCAGAAAGCCTGCTAGCAGAGAAGTGTAGTATTACTTTAGATGCACTGCTGTTGTTTGATAGCTGCAGCACTACACTTTATATCTGTACTCAATTCATTCAGTCGTGTACCATTTGTAAGGAAAGACAGTATGCTGACAGAGTTTCCACTTTGTTTATCATTGCAGCTTCTAAAAGAGATTAGTGTGATACATAATGAAGAGCCCTGTGTGTGCTGTCTGGTTGTGTGGTTTCTTCTGCCTCTGTGGCTCTTGATGAAGGCAGATCATTACTCCATTTGGCTAAGAGCAGTAAACCATTAGTGGTTGGGATGATGGCCACTGGATTTTTTACTCGACTTTGTTCTACACAATTCTGTTTATATCCCACTGCTTTGTTCAAGTGTTTGTTAAGCTCTTCTGTGTCCTGCCCTGTTTGTTCAAGAGGCCCCGGCCTCCATTTCAGCTCTGTTCTGCTCATTTAGTCCCTCTCTGCCGCTCTGGATTACAATTTTCTGATATACGGTACATAATGGGACATAATGTTCGATATCATGGACATAATCATTGAACATTTTGAATCAACCATATACTGTTAGGAAAGGGCCGAGACCAAGAGTGCAGCATAATGCCAGAGCTAGCTCAAATGAACTAGTTCACATTTTTACTTCATATTTTTTAATTGTGAAGTTCACAGTCCCATAAATGTCTAGTCAATGTTCATTTCCTGCGGGTTTTTTGCTCAATTTTCATGTTTTTGTATTTATTTCATTTCTAAATGTAAATCTAAGAATAGCAGCCTAGTCTTCTGTTAAAATAGAGACTGACTTTTGCTTTCAAAGCAGATGATGCCTGACATCTGAGAGAATTCAAACCACATACAAAAAACAAGCAAACTGCACAACACTCTCCCAAACCATGCTTAAATGACTGAGAGAGATGCTGAAAAAACATGTTATTCTCTAAATACTTTGATAAACAGAGGCTGAGGACAATCTCCCAGCTTTCATTGCTAAAACTAGGTAGAAACAATTAGAGTTTAAAATAAAGCTGCATTACCAATCCATCGTCTTTAGGGCGGCCCTTCATATTGGGGGCATGCAGAACCTTTGCTTGGCTGGAAGATCTCCCAGTTGACTGATATCGCCACATTAGAAAAAACCTGCTCTAATTTTAGCTTTGCTCAAACACTGCAGGAACCCTGCATAGGTAAAGCATGCATACTCTGTAGAACCAATGAGAAGTGTTGTATTCAGCGGTTCAGCAACATCAAACACAGTGATTCCAAACTGTTTCATATTTTTGTTGTCAGCACAAACTCACTTACAATAATATGGAAGCAGTATGTATGCCAGGTTTGTATTTTTTTTTCTTAAATCAACAGAAAATATAGACATTGTGAGCTATAGTTCTAAACATGTGCTCAAATAACTGTGAGGAGCACATACTAAGAAACTTATCATGCTTGTATGATAAAACTCTGCACACCATATTTTATATAGACAGCATCTAGAGGGTTAACCACATATAAGATAAAACACCCTGCCCTTCAACAAGCATGGAAACCCCCTCAGCTCCACTGTAATTGGAGTAACACTGAGAGGAAATGAGAACATGGAAGCAGAGCTTTGAGAGACTGAGACAGCACCCCTCATGGGGAAATGTATTAAATCAAGGAATAGCAAGCTTATCATTTTTACTGTGTATGAAATTTTGTGCAAGCTTTCACACCTTTTGGTGAGTAAAACCACTTAGATCACTTGATCTATTGAAATAAATATACCTTGTCCATTTTGTTCTTTCCAATACTCTCACTCAAAGCCTCTTCAGCAACGCTGTGGTAAGGCCCCTTTTTCTACAGTCTCTAACATGTTAGAGAGGTTCATCTTTGCCCCTCAAGACAGGGGCTAGTGTTAGGTGTTTTAGGACAAGAGCCCAAGGCAGAGGGATACCTACAATAGAGCTTGAGATCTGTACCTGAACCGGACCTGATGGGTTTGGGTCGGGTTGGGCTGTATTTCTCACACATTTTGTGGGCTTATGTTGGGATTTGGCTGTATTATCATTACTGCCAATTCAAATTCCCCATGTATTGTTCCTGTCATTGCCAACTCCTCCATAGAGGGAAGTTTGTTAAGAAAAATGTCGGGCTGTTAACGATTTTGGGCTGAAATATGCTAATAAGGGATGGGTTCAGCTCAGGTTCAGACAGAATTTTGTTGGGCTTGGGCCTTTTCAGGCTCAACTTTTCAGGCCCAATTAAAGTTCTAACCCACAGTGAAGGGTACACCTCCCTCTGTCCTGTGGTTCTCCGATACAGTCAGATATTGATCATCTCTTGGAGGAGAGAGACCTTTTGAACATAATACTGATACAACTAGGCCCCTGCAGGAGAGATTGATTATCCAGTGGTTAGAAGCACTGGGGTTAGGTATTTATTCTTGTTCACTTTGGTACATCCTTGCATTGCTTGAATCCTTGAATCAAACCTGACGACCAAGCAGCTAGGCAGGAGGCAGAGTAGTCGTCTCAGTACCCCTGGCCACAGGCAGTACTTCAGGACTTCATTGGACAATGGCCAAGGCTCCCAAGCAGTTCCAGGTGCAACTTGCATTACATTTTCATTTCATCAGAACCAGCCAACATTGTGCCTTGACAAGACCTGGGGGCATACCTGGGGCGCATAGAGGAAGTTAACCTTCCTGACTTCCAAAAGCCTTTTTGCCAGAATAGACCCAGACTGGTGGCCTTTTAAAGGAGACAAGACAATCCTCTACACTTCTAGGGGCCTTCCCCTAAAAGCTCCAGCTGCAATATTCCCACAAAAGCATAGTCTGTGAGTCCCCCAGGGAGAGACAATGACCCAATCCCTGGCTTCGAGGAACTACAGCATGGCAGAAGTCATAGCTGAGCTTCCCCTCTAAGAGGAAACTCTGGCAATGCACAATCCACCTTGAGATAGGGACCCATAACAGAAGTCAATGAAAGGTTATCAAAATCAAAGGCTGCCCCCAGTCCAAAGACAAACCAACAACACATCATGGTGGGCTTTCCAAGGGCAAACGCCAGACAGAATTCAGGCCCTAATCACAATCAGCTCGGGCCTAGGAAGTGACGATGAGTGAAGCGCCTTCACGCCGGAGCAGAAGGTATCTGTAAGACTTGCTGGAGAGGCATGCAAACAGACCAGCCAAGCCCAGCTGACAGAAAACTCAAAAGACAAAAGCCTGTATAGAAATTGCCAAACACACCAACAGAACTGAAAACTTAAGTAAACCAGTGAGAGCTCACCTTAAGATACAGGGCATAAGTAAACTGCCAAAACAAGGGACAACCAACAGGTAAAAAACAAATAATAAAATTAGGAAACAGGCAGATAACCACTATGACAGTGGTTATCAGTGAAGTCATGCCTAGGAAATTACTGGACTCAAAACACTGACCCAATGATGATGACAGACATGGGTAATTGTACCAGAAAACCACCTAAAAACTAGAATGGATGGAGCAGCAGATATAAAAGAATTCCTTGCCAAATCAGAGACCAAAGCAAAGAAAGGCTATCTAAAATAATCAACCAAAGAAACTGTGTGCCTTCACATCGAAAGCTGGATGGATTCAAGAATGTGAGTTTTTCAGTCCCTCACAGAAGAAATTCTAGATATCCCAGTCCAATTCACATCGGTGATGTCTACTGACACACGATGATGGGAAAAACACCTTGACCTCCTGGAGGAAATACTGAAGTGACTCACCCGAGCAGGGCACAAAATAGGCCTCGAAAATGCAAACTTACATTCCGTGAATAAAAATTCCTAGAATTTCTAACAACTTGAACAACAAGAACAGTCACAATTGTATACAAAGAAAGAAATCAAAGTGAAAAACTGCACGGAAACTTTAAAAGATTTGGAAAGGGGTCACAAAGGGTCACAAACAGCATGCCTCCTCTTATGATGCACCCTTAAAGGGATAATAATGAAAATTCAGTCATTATCTACTCACCCTCATGCTGATTGAAGGTCAGATTTAGTTTTTCTTTTACCTTCAATCAGCAGGAGGCGGAGTAGATTTTGACTGAATTTTCATCTTGGGGCGAACTATCTCTTTAAAGATGAAGCAAGTGAAAGTTGCTGATTCATGTTCCCAGGTCATCAAATACTGACACTTTGTGTTGCTGGCTTGATCGATAGGATTTCCGTATCTCTTTTTGTCATGTGATTTCTATCTATGGGAGTGTATTCAACCGGAATGATCTTTTTTTCTTATTTTGCACATCATTCTTACTAACAGCCAATAACAAGCAAGGGTTTAAACAGATGAGAAACCCAGAATGAGATAGACTTGGGAAGAAAAGAATAAAAGAAAGTCAGATGGCTGATATGACTCAGCAGTGGTAAATAATTTGATTGACAGCTGAACACTGACAAACGGCAAGCCAGTTCCAGGTTGTTTTGTTGCTGATAACTGGCCCGCAGGAAATTAAAATCTGGATACACCGAGTTAGTCTGTCCCCCATCGGTCCATCTCTGTCACTGACCCAAGTTTTTCATCCTGTATTCACTTTCTCTCTCCTGATAAAGCACATAATTAATCTGATAGCAGAGTCAGCAGGGTGTCTGCTGGTTTCAGCAGGTTTAAATTAAGCCTTTCCTTCACCCTCTAAATGGTAACAATGCCAAAGTTCATTTACAGACCATGAAAACATGAACCAACAATATTCCTCAGCATTATTTGGTTATGTGTTTTGTTATGCTTGTCAGACAAACTTTTGTTTAAAAACAAATAAATAAATAAAAATGCTATAAATCACTCTGTATGTGCGGCCATCTTGGCCAAGCAGCTGTATATATATATATATATATATATATATATATATATGATATTCAGTGACATTGAGAGATTGCAATATTTGCAGAACAAATTCATTATTTCACTAACAGTGAGACAGCTATCAAGGCTACAATATTTTTACTCACTTCAACACAGAAGTGTTTTGCCAATTTCTTTCCTTGTTCTGAGGCTAAAAAGACCAAACTTGTTAGCATTAATCCTCTGAGGATCATGGGTGTTCATATTAAATATCATGTCATGTTTTGTAATTTAGTTACTAGTTATTGTCATCATCATGCTCTCCACTAAAATTCTGGATATGGACCCATATTAACCAACTGAAAGGCTAATTTACAAACTGACAGGGGAAAATGACCATATAGTAGGACATAAATGGCTGAATCCGAGTAGGCCTAAATCCACATATTTACTTGAACTGGTGTTCACACCAAAGAGCTAAATATGAGCTTCAGATGACCAACTTGATCATGTTTCAGGAGGTGTTGTCAGTGTAGTTGGTTGTGGTAAGTTTTTTTTTACTTATGGAATTCTGGTACTTCTGGTGTTTAGAAGTGCTACTGTATAGAAAGGGGAGGATTCTCACAGACACACTTTTTTAAAGGAACCCTTCAATTAAATATTGATAGTTAGGTGCAAAGGTCAAAATTAGTTATTTCAACAAAAACTATAATGGAATAATATTGCCTACTGCAGTTTAAATGCAGCTGTAATTTCAGCAGCTTAGTGTGATCTCTATGTAACACAAAGTGTTCTCTGTCCTCTTTCTGCTTCTTTACCTGACACTGTCATTGGCTTTAGCCTTGAACTTGCTCAGTTTTGTTGTCTGTGTGTGTGGGAGACAGATAATTAGCGGTACAAGAGAGGAGGCACGTCTGAAACAGATGTTGGGTCAGATTGGGATCTGATGGTTGACTGATTTCGCACTTACTTAGTGATTACAGCTAAGAAAAGAATATGTCTAATATCCCCAGCAGGGATTATGTCATCTGAGCTACACAGGCTGAGGCGCACAGAGAAATACAGAAGAATATGACACAAGTATAAAAGTTATGCAGAACTTCTATGGGCACATTACGTGCCACAGCAGAGGTACAGGGCACCAGACCACTGTTCTTCTCCATTCAAGCAGGGTCACAAGGCTAATTATCTCCCACATTTCAGCAAGCAACATCACAAACTGCCATCGCCTTCATACTGGCATGTAAACAAACGATGGCACTGGAGGCTGTGGTGACAAGAGCAGCTGAGTGTTGGACTGCTCTATCAGAGGCGACGCTGCAGGGTAACTGCTCTTTCATGGTTTTTGTTGACTAAAGTTCACTGACTCCAGATGTTGGCAGCGTGATCTGTTGTGAGCGCAGCCTACTTCTCTGTCTAATTTATGAGTTAAAGGTACAATTCACCACTTTTTGTGTAGTTGTTCGGTCAGTGTTGATGGTAAATGCAGTCAGATTCCTCAGTGCTGCTACACTTAGAGAGAAAACAGGTTCTCCTGCTGCAAAATCTGTTGTTCTTCCTGTGTCCAGTGATGTCACAGTGATGTTATTGGTGTTAAGGAAGAACTACAGACAATTGCAGCTTGGTTTTAAAGTCTCCTCCTCTGGGGAGCTAGGGGGCGTGATAGTTGAGTATTTTTGTCACCTAACACCAACAGCATAATAGCTATAGGCTAAAGTGGAGATACACACCATGTATTCCACACCTCCCACACCATGGGAGTGGGCACCAGACGTTTGCATGCAATGCATCGTGGTACACATAGGCACTGCTGATACAGGTCAATAAGCAATAGAACTTAGTTTTCTTGGTCAATATAGCAGCACTGACGACTTGATTGCCTCAGTTGACTACATTTACCATCAACACTCACTGGACATCCACATGAAAAGATTCAGTCTTCCCTTTATGAACCGATTTTGATTCATTAAATAAATAGATTAATAACAGACATATTGCTTTTGCATCTGCTCAAAAGTCACACAAATATAAATGTAAATATAATATATGTAAAGGAGAACCCAAAACATGCAAGAAAATAAAAGACAATAGGCAGCTTTTAAAGATATAGATAACCAAATTCATGAGAGACAGGCACACACACACACACACACACACTAAAGTGCCTAGTTATAAATGTTGCAGGTGCAGCTTGTTCCATCATGAATATTAGATGAAACTTTGGTTTCCTCCAGGCTAGCAGCTAGCTGCTGTTCAACCATTGCTGACTTCAGTCTGTTCTTACATCATTCTCAAGCTGTGAAGTCTGCAAAAAAAATTACCACTGCGTAACACTTTATCGTATCATATTAGCATGTGTGTTTGATTATGTCCATCAGTCCATTTTCTAAATTCTTATTCAGGTCCAGGGTGATCGCAACAACCACCAGTCTGGTGGGTGTTCCACAAGCGATTACACCTAGATCTGTTGGTAGATGCAATCCTTCAACTGTCCGAGGTCAGCCTTGAGGACTTATTATTCTTCCCAGAACACTGTCAGACTCTAGGGCGTCTGCACCGATGGAGAGGCTCCTCTTGATGCAAAGAGCAGCAGCTGCATAAGATCCTCCCAGAGTCCCTCACTCTATCGCATTAAGTCAGCGAGGATCTCAGCTGCTCACATATGAATATGTTATCTTGGAGTGAGATCAACCAGCAAATCAAGATCCAAGCTATATGGCTTTGCTTTCTTTTCACCACTGAGCTCAGATACACGCTGAGATTAATGGAGCTGGCACATCAAAGCTTTGGTCCATCACACTATCCTCAAACTCTGAGGTGAAGCAATACAATGTCTACAATGCAAAGATGGATGATACTGTCCTCCAGTACTGGAGATTCCAATCTAATGTCACACTTTCACACCATAACTGTGCATTGATATCCTGTCTGACACTACATCAACAAGACCACACTGTGTGACAAGACTAAGGG
>JAJHUR010111895.1:0-13979 GCA_027495735.1 Lutjanus campechanus | reverse complement strand
GGCCTTGATGGAGACGCTGTAACGTCTGACCGCAAACAAAGTAAGTGATCCGTGTCAGCTTAATATCATGACCTTAAAAGCACCGAATTAACGAATTTCGTTATGATAAAATATGAAGAATTGTAAAATATAATTTCCTTGAGGCTGTTCAGTCAGGTCTAACGAAGATCAAGTGTGGCTTGTCCAGTCAATATTGTTCATTATTGATAGTGCTGAAATTATACTTTCTGCCTAAAATAATTGATACCTTGATAATACACTACCTACCAGCCTTAGAGTGGAGCAGCCATTCACTACATGATGTGTGAAATGCACACACATTAATGTGGCGGCTGCGGAGTCGTCGTGTGGCCACAGCTTATAAAAACTACAAGTTCACTTGGTCACAATGAGCGTTAATCTCGCGATAAAAAAAATGACGCTGTTAAAATTGATTTGCGTTAACGCGTTAATAACGCGATATTTTTGACAGCACTAGTTAAAATGTGTGTTAGTGAGCACTTCGCCTTCCTTTCAACTGCCTCGCTTATATTATCCAATATCTGTGAATGCAAAATGAAAAAAGAACAGTTCACGCATCATCACAACTTAAAGGACAGCAGCTTTCAGCTTTGTGAAAGGAGGTGACATCTTTTTGGAAAGTGTCTCTTCAGTGATGTAAAAATCTGGAAAAAATCCAGCAAAGGTTTTAAAGTTTTATTTATAGATTTACTCACGACGGCAACCGGTGAGTTTGAGTGCATTTGGTCTGATAACTGCCGTGCTTGGGTCGATGCTCCTAATTTGACACTGTTGGGTTTGATTTACCAAGTCAGATGAGTCAAACAAGTGAGACGGCGTTCGTGATTGTTTACTACGAGACCCAGTGAAGTGTAGGTTTAACGTTTTCAACTGTGTTGTTATGTAAGACTGCAAAAAATGGAAGAAGGAAGCGGAAATTTATACAAATGAGACCTGAAACTGAGGTCATTGCCGACTGAGAACTGCAGCAGAGGAAGAAGCAGCACTGACGGCACGGCAGCTGATTTCAATTTTAGGAGAGACTATCAGTGACAAATTAAGTTATCAATATTAGGTTATCAAAATTTAAATTCAATCACTGAAGTTTTTGTGGAGCTAACAGCATTACTTAATTGCCTCTTCATCCCACATATACTTCCAGGAACATGCAGGAAGAGCTTGTGATTTCAAATCTGAAATACACTTTTGTTTTTACTCATAAGGTCATAAGCTGAAGTATGACAGACATCTAAAGTAAGACTTCCTCTATGCAAACAAAATTTGTTATTTGTTTGCCCTGTGTGAAATATCCATAAATAAATGTCTTTTTTTTTTTTCAAGATAAGACCACACATTTTACAGTGGGCTTTTATTGTGAAATTACACCTATGCAATAATCCTGCGGTTTAATTAGCATCTCTATATGCCACACATGTCAGGTGGACAGTTTATATTGGCAAAGAAGAAGTGTTTTTAACAAACTTTAGAGATATACACCTTTTTTTTGCATAGAAGAAGTTAGATTTTCTACTTCAGCTCATGAAAATATGAGCAAAAACAAAAATTTCCGATTTGAAATCACAAGCTCTTCCTGCAAGTTCCTGGAAGTATAAATGGGAAGAAGACAGAATTAATTAATGCTGTTAGCTCTACAAAAACATCAGTGACTGAATTGAAATTTAACTTAATATTTATAAGTTAATTTTTCTCGATCACACTGATTGAAATCAGCTGCCACGCTGTCAGCGCTGCTTCTCACGTGTCCTCACGCAAAACCTTCTGCTGCGGTTCTCAGTCAGCGATGACAAAATTTCCGCTCCCTTCTTCCATATTTAGTTGTCTTACATAACTACACAGACGAATACATTAACCCCGCATGTCATTGGGTAAATTATCACAAATGCTTTGTCACTTGTTTGACTCATCTGACTTGGTAAATCAACCCCCACAGTGTCAAATTAGGAGCATCAATCCAAGCATGACAGTTATCAGACCAAATGCTCTCATCCTTACCTGGTGCCACGATGAATAAATGTATGAATAAATAAATAAAACGGCTACCATCAAACTCCAGTGAGAGTTTTAGGAGAGAACTTAAAAACCTTTGCTGGCTTTTTTCCAGACTGAAGAGACACTTTCCAAAAAGCTGCAACAACCTTGTGTCACCTTCCTACACACACACACACACACACACGCACACACAAACACAGAAATGAAAGGTGCTGTGTTTTAAGTTCTGGTGTTGCAACTGTTCAGCTGCAAAACCTCACTTAGCTGTTTCTCATGCCAACGAAATAAGCATTTTGTGTGACAGTGTTTCCAAATATAGGAAAATATAAGCAAGGCCAGGTGATGATTTACACAACAGAAAGATGATTTCACTGTTTTTCTGGATCAGGACACCCCAGAAGGCATTTTGACTGACTCAAATTACATTGTCTTGTCTACTCCAGCTCTGTAAACCTCTTATCCCGTCTTCTCCTTTATAAAGGGACAGTTCAGATAATGGCCATAGAGATTTCTTCCTTCTCTCAAATATAATGGAACTAGATGATGGTAAAAAACATACAGAAGAATCTATCAGAACTACTGTCTGTCTCAGCTCAACAGGCTGAGTGCCATTTACCTCCACATTGGAGAGAAGGCAGACATCTCTCAGGCTGATATCTCTGAGATTAATAAATAGCACTACAGGTAAGTGAACTGTCCCTTTAAGAAAGGGAGACATTTGTTTTTCTAGTCTTTTGCTTCCATGATGGCACCCCCTAGTTTCGCAATAATTTGACATAATAGAAGGAAACCTTATTTTACAGCCAATGAAATCGTGCAAAGCAGAAACACAGACTTTGAACAACAGCACACATTAGCTTATGCTAATGTCTCCCTCCCACGTATGTTACAAACATGAACACACATCTTGTCCTGCATTTGAGCTTGTTGAACAAGCAACCAAACACCATTTGGGGGAGAAGTGCACTGCTAATGTCAGTCTGCAGGTTAGATGGCTAATTAGCCGCTCAGCTGCAGCACATTAAACGGCGTGTAAATGTACACAAATGTGACTTTGGCCCATTAGAAGCTGGGGTGATCCTGATGCCAGTGTAACAGAGATAACAACACGGTCCTCCAGCTGGCAGAGACAAAATAATGGTGACCTGCATGGCTTCGAGATACACAGTGTCGAAAGACTATACTTGACTCAACTGAGCTATTATATTATTTTTTCATTAGTAGCCTAGAAAGGAAATATTAACCAGTGTAGACGGTCTTGTCTGTGCTAATGCCAGATTAATACAATGATATTTTAAAAACTTCATTTGCGAATATGTTGAATTTGTATTGTTTTCATCAGTTATATCATAGTACCATAGGAACAGATGGAGAGAGTTTGGCCTGCTCACAAAAGTTCTGCTCTGAAAGTTTTTCCAGCAGGGGAAGCAGCAAATCACGAGCGTGTCTGAATGACCATGGACAAAACTGAAAATGTGGGTGGTATTTCAAAGTTATATATGAAGGACAGATATTTTTTTTTATTAATTATTTCTATTGCTGAACAAATTCTTGTATAAGGTCCTTTACAATAAATGTGATGACGAATTCCTCAGCTTGTGAAAAAAGACTTTTCTTGAGGTGAGAGAATCAGTTGAAGACTTAGTGATGAATTATAGGGAACAGAAAGAGCTCGAGAGCAAGGGGTGGCAAAGGTCACAGTCATGAATCATCAGAAAATATAAGCAAAAGAATCATGAGAGCAAAAGTTGATCAACATAAACTCGAGTTAGAGTGGAGTTAGCGAGGTGAATGAGAAGAAAAAGTGTTCCTGTGCAACACCTGAGATCAGCAGCATCTCGGAATTACTTTCTTTACAGTGAAATAAACTCTGGATGTATTGGTGATAACTTAGCAAGGTAACCAGCCACAATATGTAAATAACCTGTTTTGCAGCAGTTGGAAGAAATGTATTTTTTACCTTTGGTGCAGGTTATATTTTTCCCCTTTTTCAATTTTCCAGTCCAGTTGAGGGAAGCCAAAGACTTCTTGGCCCCCTCCACTGAATATAGAGAGATGAAATTGATATCAATCATTTTTAAATAATTCAAAGGCAGTAAACAACATAACATTCTGAGACATCCAAAAATATCAGATTATATAAGGAAGACTAGAAAAGTTTTTTAAAAAGTTGGGATTTTTTTAAATGAATTAAAATTGTCCATAAAGCCTCAAGAAAAGCCTCAATTCCATGTTTGTATGGATGCCATACAGATTCATGTCAAAAATCCCGAACTATCCCTTTAACTGCTTCCTTCTAAATGACACATCCAGAATGTGTTTATGGGCATCAGCTGAAAACTGAGACAATGGCCTCCATCAAAACTTGTTGTTTCACCCGGAGGCGTGTGGACGCAGCAGCGTACACTTCTGCAAACTCTCAGTCCCTGTTCTGATTACACATTCAGTTTTTTTTTTCACAATTTAGGGTGAGTAAATTAATTTAGTACAAATAACGTAGGTTAGTATTTTTAAGTTACACTACCCAGTCATGCCAACTTTTGGATTTCATAGCATCTGCGTCATATTGTTTGCAGTAGTAAAATATTTTTTTTGTAGACCACTTTATAACTGCATGCACCTTTGTAAGAATGCAGAATAAAAATCTTACTTGCTTACTTAGAACATGAGTTTATTTAATGCATGTCAAGTATGAAGGCATGCTATTCATGTTTTCCTATAACTTGTATATTTCCCAGATTGTTTGTTACACAGAACCATCTGGGAAGTCATAAATAGAAATGTTTGGAAAAGGGCAGGCACTTTCAAGAAACACTTGGTGGGTGATTTGATGAATCTGTCTATCATGTCTAACACAAGTTAACTTCAACCTCTCAGAACAATCTCTTCTTGAAGCTGATCAGGAGAAGAGCAAAAAAACAGATTTTCCATCAAGAAAAGCCTTCAGTGTCGTTCTTTGTTCTTCTTTCAATGAAGAAATACTCTCCAGTTCTAATATAACTGATGCTGTCGCAGTATCTCCGCTAACCTCTTCAAGAGCCGCCATTGTTTGTTCAAGACAAGTCGGTTCCATGGCAGCTTCTCGCTGTCATCACACCTAAAATCATGCCCCTTGCTGCCAGTAGTCCCTCCGAGGACGCAGATCGACCGGCAGCACTTTTGGTGTGGACACAAATGGATAACATGAAGCATGAGGGAATGGATCTAGTTTACTCCCAGTTTACTTGTTTTAAGAGTTTCCTAGATGAGTGTATCTTCCGAGATAAATGATTAATAAAGGTTAAGACATGGCATATTTGTGAAAGAAAACAAGCTTAGAAAATCAGCCTTAAGCACTCCGAAATGGATTAACTCACTAAATTGCCAAGACAGATTTTTAGTGTAACTATTTTCGACTTTACTTTAAAAAACACACACACATACACTTTTAATAGCAGAAAAGAAATGAGCAGTCTTGCTCAGCTCAACAGCTAGAGCTGAGAGAACACAGGTGGTGAGAGGGAGGGAGGTGGAGAGAAAAATGAGTGTGGTTGAAAGAGGAGAGGAAAGGTGAGAGGGTGCCTTAATGGCTACAGATACTATCCTGTAATACAAAGGTTACAGGTTTGTTCCCCTGCAGCCGGCAGGTCTTCATCAACAACCTCAATGGGGACACTCTGCACTTTGCCCGCTCGTGGCTGACAAAAGCCTCGCCTGCAATGTCCACAGGAGTTGAAAGGTTTCGTGATAATGCGCAGTATTTGCCAGGAGACAGCAGTCAGCAATCACAAGGCTGGCGCTGTAATGCTTTTGGCAGAGCTTTGAGCAAGGCTGGCCGGCGAGCAGCAGCAGCAGCAGCAGCAACGAAAAGGCTGTCAAACGTGGAGATGCCGGCTGACCAAGCACGCTCAGCGCGTCCACACCCTGCGCCCGGATTTATAGAAAAATCATTCATTATTTACAGGCTGCCGAGGGCCGCCGCTGTGCGCAGACTGCACCGCTGTGTAGGAGGGAGGTGTTGCATGACTCCAAGTGAGCATATGTGCGTGTCCGTGTGTGCGTATTCACACACGTGCAGCTGCTGATAGCGGCAGAAACTGTGACAGAATGGCAGGTGAGGCTCTAATGAACGTCTCATCTCAGGGTAAAGTCTCCCTCAGATCTCAGTTCGTGACTCCCTTTTCAAGATAATGAGGCCAGCATCGCTCCTTCTGTATGCATGACAGGGTGTGCATGTGTGTGTGTTAACCCGAGGGAGGGAGGGTCTTCATGTATCCATGTGAAGGTCTTCACAGACCCTCTCAGTTTCTAGTAACTGAGGGTCCAAAGTATAATCATTTCAATTGCTTTGGGTCTCTGTGGTCAATGAGTCTAATAATTTTTTGGTGGGCAATACAGCCAAAATCTTTTATGATGGCACAGCAATGATATATTACAAAATACAGTATTTTATTCTGTAAATTCAAATAAGAAATAACAGTTGCACCCCTTACAAATTCTTCTTCCTCATCTTGGGTCATCTGGGATGCTTCACGTTCTGTTTCACTCTCCTCCTCCATGTTTTATTGTCACTTTCCTCTTTTGTTGTGGTTGGCAGACGAGCTCAGAGGTGCATGAGTGCCACCAACTGTTGCTCTCATTTCATGCACTTGGTCCCATTCCCAACTTGCCACATACAAGCAATTTGTCACCATCCCTCAGTGACTCAAGGTGCACGGCACCCATTCATGGCTAAAAGCGACGTACCTGGTTTTCAACTTCAATCTAAACCCTTTTGTGGCAGTATGAGACGGACAGGGCTGCCAGCGTAGTATAAAGAGGCAGAAACTCAGCACATGGAGGAGGTGGGGTGGATGGACTTTCACTCAGGAGACCGGCGTTCATGTCCCGTGTGAAACCAAAACGTTATTAAAAGTTGTGAGAGTGCATCATACAACTTTCGTCATGTGATTTCTGTCTTGCAAGTCACTTCACTGATGCCACATTAGGTTCATAGTATAGATTTTGTAGCCCCAACCATGGACTTGTCCTGAACTTGCCCAAACTGTGACCATTTCACAGAATTAGGCAGGTGTTAAAATGGTTTTCTGGCCTCGTCTGATGCAGCTGCTAAAAAGTACCTGCTTCAGAATTAGTTGCAGAGAGGAAATGACAAATCATTGGTGTGTGACGAGTTAGAATGAGAAAGGTTGGTCCTGCTGCCGAAATCATGTTACCTGGCAAGGCAGCTGGCTTCATGAAATCCAGCACTGATTTGCTACATAGCCTGTCCTGAATATACGACATATCTACTAGATTTTAGTATCCATGGTATATATTCATATTTATACTATATATCTTCTAGATTCTACTGTAGCAAGATATACTGTCAACTTGCTCAACCCCACTAATAGTTGAGCAGTTAAGCTGATCACTTGATGCATCGTGTGCAGCCTTAGAGAACAAGAGATGTAAAATTGAGTCTGAATGCATTCCAGTTATTACATTGTCTGTGTGTGTGTGTGTGTGTGTGTGTGTGTGTGTGTGTGTGTGTGTGTGTACACTGTAATTATGATTTTGTGGTGTGAACCTGTAAACATACTCACATTATGGGGACCCATGTGCCATTTGGGGTCCAGTCCCCATAATAAATCCTTTATAATAGTGTTCAGGTTTGGGTACAAAATATATTTTTTTTTAAATGTCCACTGGGTTTTGGGGCAGATTAAAAATAACAGTTGATGTATGTCTGTATATTTTTCATGTGATCTCTACTCCAGTCTTGTTTCATTGTTTGTGTGCCACTTGTTCCACTGGATGGGAATTAACAGTTGGAGTCGAGCATAGAGATTAGGGTGCATTTGGGGTCAGATAAAGGGGTAGGGGTGTGGTTTGCGCATGTAGTGTCCTCACATATTTTCTAACTTATCCCAAAGGTTTCTAGCCTTGCAGATGCGGATTTGGGTCGGTATTGAGAACTGACACCATCCAAAACAGTGAAGGAAATTGGTATTTTATTAACTGTTTTCAATGAACAGTTTAAGTGCAACTTAAAATGCAATTTGCCTTTCAAGAAACAATGCCTCAGTTACTTGATTGTGAATTATTTCCACTGGAACTGCAATCTACAGTAGAAATAATCCCTATTTTGTCTACAACCAGCCATCTGTGTGTTACATTGACAGCCAAGAAGGTTAGTTATGATATATATTTTCATATATCTAATATATGCATTTGCTGATTGTAAAAATTAACTACATCCACTCCTTAGATAGTACTGTTGAATTGGCTGGTTACTCAGATGAATAGTCAATGATGAGAGTAGCTGGAGGAGTCACGGAGCTCAAGGTGATGAATTCCATTGAGTCCAAATCAGAGCGAATGAAAAGGGACAAATGATACAGAGGGTAGGAGAAGAAAGCGGTGAAAGAAATATATATTCGGTGATGTGGAGGTGTAAAACATTTAACAGGCCGATAGTGGAGAGTGAATGCAAGGCATAATCTGTTCCCTGACCTGCTTGAAAATTAATTTAATAAAATTAATCGCCAAGGGTTTGAGTTTCATTTACTGTTTAGCTCGGTGGGGACCCGCATTAACTCCATTAACTCTGCATGCACTTTGGATAAAATCAGTGATGAAATGTCATGTTATGCCACAGTTTACAAGAAAGATTCACAGACACAGAAGTCCTTGTAGTAAATCATTTAAAAACCTCCTCAGCTAATTTGCTGCTGATTTACTCTGCTGATTGCAGACAAACAACCTTTTCAAAAGCAGGTTCATCCTGTCTACCGTGCATGCACTTATTTATTGTGGGGCAGCACAGGTCAACATATCTTTACAGTTGCTCATGTTGTGATGAAAGCAACCAGGCAGATGTATTAACAGATATATTAGTAACAAAACTTAATACTTGGGCCATCACAAACTCACACCCTGGTGGCCGTGGTGGCTCTCTTTCAAAATGGCAACCAGCAGTCAGTCAAATTTGCCAATTCCATTGGACCCATAGACATATATGCGTAGACGTGACGTTGAACGCTTTGGCTTCTTGCTGTGTTATGTCAACATCACCGCCATATTAAACAGGGAAAGACTGACCTGTGAATAAATACATGTAGGGCTAAATGGGGGAGATGGGTTTTTCTGGATAAAAGCACTATGACTTTTAAATCTCAACTTTTATTTTTTTCACTGATTTCAGTGAGTCGTGTTAGAGTCGATGATCTACATGATCTGCAAGTTAGAAAAAAGTCTTTTGCTCGCTTTCAAACTCTAACTAGCTAACATATCTAATGCAATCATTAGCTTGCTGGTTACATCTGATAGTTAATGTTAACACAACACGAATTTACTAGCTAGCTAATATACATTAATTGTTAGCTATCTAGTTAGCTAGCATTTTGCTAGATAACTAGATGTGACTAAATGTCACTTTCACAGGTCCATCTGGACTTTTTTCAAAGTTTGGTTTTCTTTCCAACGTAGGCGAGCCTAGCACATAGCATATAAGTAGAAAGTTAACAGAGGTTCCGCCAAGTACCAGGCTTGCTCAACTGTTATTGGAGCACAAAGCAAAAAGGGGCGGGACTTAGAAAGGGTCACTTGTCTATAGTCAGCTCTGAGTGTATACAAACCAACTAGCCAACAGTTTTTATATCTGGGGTAGGGACACAAAAGAAAATCCCAAATTCTGTTTATGAAAAATGTTTTGTTTTTCTCTTCTTAACTTTTTACTACCATAAATATACTAGTAGTACTATCTAGTCTCACGCAAAGTACAAAAGTACACAAGTACAAAACAAGATCATCATGAATAGCAGCCTGATTGCACTCAGTTCCATAGTATGTGCAAGTTACACAGCTGATGCTGACGGTGCAGATGGAGGATGTTTTACTCTCAAGAGGACCTTGAAAGAAGTCGCTCACATTTAGAGGCGGCAAAATCCAGTGAGCCAACTGCAGACGACACTTTTATTGATTGCGTTTTTCCTCCTTTATATTGTGAGCATCTAAATGCATCCTCAATCAAAACACGGTCATTAAGCATAGTTATAAATTAGCAGCAGGCCTCATTAGAAAATCGTGAGACATGGTCTGTGCTCAGAATAAATCAAGGCCGCTGGTGTAATGCTGATATCATCGCGATAAATTAAGCTTTAAATGATGTTTTCCAATTTCATGCGGCGGTTTGTTCTTTTGCACTTGAAAAAGGTGTTTTTTTTCACAAAGTGAGGAGACTGGGGAATAGAAGTGGCAGCTTTGATTTATGTTGCGATCAGTGTACCCCTCTAGATGGATTATTAAACCACTGATGGTGTGTTCTAATCCACGGCCTGTTCCACAGCCCACTACACATGTTTTGGGATAAACTATTTGCCATCTAGACTAAATTGTGCTCACGTTCTGCCTCTACGAAGCTCTATTTTGTATGTATTATGTGTATATATTTGGTATTTCTATTATTTATAACTTGTGCCATATGAATAAAGTTTGATTGTTTGATATTTTATGAGCTAACCTGCTCATTGTTTGCAAAAATTCTATCTTGAAATTGTTTAGGTCTTTTATAAAAGCTCAGTTTAAAGGACAAGCAATACAGATATTTTGACAGCTGAGGCTTTTGTTGTGCATCTGTCATCTGAAAGCAATCTCTGCACATTTGTCGCCTCCAGTACATTCTCTGAGCTTTAGTTTACTTTCCAGACCATTGTTGCTCTGTAGCAGGAGTATTAAACAAGAAAGGAGTAATGGATCCATGTTGCTGCTTTGAAGAGAAGCTCTCTTTTTCTGTACTGATTGCATTTTTATGTCTCTTGAAGCCATTTTTTTTTTTACATCTTAACGTGCTGAAAACCACTTTGATCATATCTGCTGAAAGTGAACTACTTTCTGCATTTTTCCGTCTTTCACGGTTTCCACAATACCTCTGTGTCCTTTTGTCCTACAGTTTTACCACATAGAAGATGATTCACTGGCAAACAAAGATAAGAGGAATAGACAGGATAGAGAGTTTGTGTAATTGTTAAGTGACAGAAAGAGGACAGACAAAGAAAGGGTGAGGCAAAAAGAGACAAATGCCTCAAAGCAAAACGTGAATTAGTTTGATAGAGGAAGACGAAAACTGTGGCAAAGTCACAGCTGATCATTTTGATGATTAACAAGTGTGAGACTGAATTTCATTGTCACCTTCATGTTTGCAGTTTAGACAGTTTATAGATGGTCAGTTGGTTTTATACTAATGAAAATATATCCCTCAGGCCTGGATGATCAATCATTATTATGGAATTGCTATTTTTAGCGCAGTTTCAATTTTCCACAGCTTTTTTTTTGGCCTGTGACCCTTTAAAAAGAAGAAATGTCTACTTGTGACCTATAGTTACATGTTATGCTGTTAGTGCGGACGCAATTTTTAAATAATGTCCGAATAACATGTTGGTCAGGTTGATATTTGTTTATGACAGATCTTTTGGTATTGGCGTAAATGAAATGTACTAATATAAAACCTTTTTGAGGTTTATTACTGAAAGCAGCCTCTCTGATAAGTTAATCATGAATCGATACAAAATAATCACCTGAAAATATCTGACGATCCTGTCAGATTTAAACAATCAAGGAAGTTACGGCCTCAGTGTGTAAATGGCACAGTGTCTCTCTCTTATGCACACATGGCATCTAATTTACCCATGTGAAATGAATCCGCTGTTAATCAGAATGGTGATTTTTATGATCCGTGGATTAACTGTAGTGCCCTAAGAAGTGCATACACGCTGTGAACCAGCCTATGTAGGCTCATCTTACTGTCTGAATAAACAGCAGGAAAATTCTGCGCCATTGACTTTAGACCAGGTTTTTGTTGGTCAATGGTACAATCACTTTATGCTGCCTCAAGACAGCAATGTGTCAACAATGCGCCTGACCACACCTCATTTTAAGACCAACACACCCATGGACACAAAGATGGGCGCTTGCACATTTGCTACGTTCACAGCTTGGGCACTGGGCGAGAAAATGACAACTGCATCAGTCAGAAAATAGCAACGAAAGCTGCGCTGTGCGACGCATTGCACCAGCCTGAAGATCGAGCCATATACAGTAGCTTCAATGTCCAGTGTGTAAGATTTAAGTGGATTTATTGGCAGAATGTGGCATTTAATGATTAGATCTGCAGAGGGCACGGGCCTTCTTTCAATTAGGCCGCCATGTTGCACAACCATATTTCTACACTAACCCAGAAAGGACAAACCAAACACTGTCTCCAGAGCCTTTCACATTTGTCACGAGTTTCACTGCCACCATAGGTTGTCCTACATGCTTGGAAGGAGAACAGGAGACGAGGTGTTTGCAATGTGCAAGCACACCAGGACATCGTGATGATGCCAAGTTAGTGAGGGAAACTTCATGAAAGGTCTTCAAAATCTAGGCCAACTATAAAGTGATGTCAGTCTTGTCAAGCTGGGCCAGTCTGTGATGCTTTACACAAAAGAGACAAGAGAGGAAAAAGATCTCACGCTGGTGAGTCCAGTCCTGTTATCTTTCGATTTCTTGCCTCCTGCTTGGAGGGAAAATGTCCCATCTGCGTCCTTACCCTACATCAAAATTTCAGTGTAGCCAGCAGGACCAATCGACATCTCAGTCAGCGAGGATGAGAGCGAGCTCCTCTCTTCACAGCCGTCCTTGGTGAATTAAACTGATAAGATCATAAAACCTTGCTTTGTGCAGCTGCTGCTCCCTCTTGTGCAATGTTCATTTCTAAACACAAGGCTAAAAGCGATCATCTCGGAATTAAAGGCATGGTGAACCACTTTGATTATACACATAATCATGGTTTAAAGCAGCTGGAGTTTGTACTCCGAAAGTCGTTTAAGGACTCCGAACGTTGGTGGAAAGGAATTACAGAAGCTCAGCCGCTGAGGATTTTCGGAGACGATAACGGTGTCTGAGTGTAAACTGCTTCTTATGACTGCCTGCTAAACTCAGAGCCTCCAAGGAGCAGCAGCTAAATGGATCCATTTGAGAATTTCACCAAAGAGAAGCAGTTTATGTTGTTTTTCAAAGACTCAAACTAAGGAAGATTAGCAGCAATTCTAGACCAAACAAATGAGACATGAGTTAATTAGTGAGCTTTAGAGGTGCAGGTAGACGAGTTCTAAGCTTAGCTTGTGTTAAACTTAGTTAGGCTACTGCTGAAGGTAGCTTTATATTTAGCCTGCAGACATGAACGCACATCAATAACCTTGACTCTCATCAAGAAAACGGTTTGTGAAGTGTACTTGCAGAAATGTCAAACTTTTCCCTTGGAAAGATATTAAACCCAACATACAGTTATACAAGAGTTTGGGTTTTGACCCTGTCAAATATTTTTTAGTATTTTCGGAAAGAATGCAAGCTTACTCCTTTGCTCAGATAATCATTATGTAAATTATTACAGAATATAATCTAAAATAATTTATCAAAATCTTTTTTACCATGCCCATTTTCCTACTAAAAACCAAATATTATAATAAAAGTTGCTGAAATGTGAGACATTTTTCCACCTACATTATGAACATTTCCACCAGTACATGACAACAACTCACTAAATGTGTTAACTCTTTAGACTGAGCAGGATCATTGTATCTGCAGGTGAACAAAGCTGATGTTAGCTGCTACACACTGTTAGCATTGCTAGCACCAGCAGCCTGCTTTCCTATCGTCTACATTACTCTGGTCGAGTTACTATATGCCAGTTTATTCCGACACAGCCTACTTACTGGTGCTGCAGCCCCAGTTAGTGGCAGGTGACATAACATTAATAAAATATTAATAATGAGATTAACAGACTGATATTTCTGGTGCCAGTTAGCCAACGCTTGGATGACTGATTGCACACATATCTCGGGAAGACATCATTCATCATGTCATAAGCTGCCAGTGTTGACTTGAACTGGTCTGCACCTGCCACAAAGCTGCTTTGCTCTTGAAAAGTACAGTATAATTCACAAGTATGATGCAGCTTAGATGAAGTT
>JAJHUR010111894.1:0-46155 GCA_027495735.1 Lutjanus campechanus | reverse complement strand
ACATCAGACATAATAACACTGACAGGGAACATTTTACTGTAACATGAATACTTCTACTTTAAGTATATTTATCTGGTAATATTTCCATTCTGTTGCTTCAGCAAGGTTTTGTGAATGCAGGACTTTTACTTGAAGTGAAGTATTTTTTTTACAGTCTGATTACATTAGTAAAGGATCTGAATACTTCCACCTCGAAGGAGTAACCTCATGTCCATTTATTGTCTGGACAGACAGACAGACAGACTGGTCTCCACAGAGGCTGCTGAGGGGAAGTGTGCACATGCATGTGAACGCTTGTTCACACGCGATGCTGTTACCTTCTCTGAGCTACAGATTATAAACGCTGCTGCACGCTGGCGCTCCTCAAACGTGATACTTCTGTCAGAAAACAAAGTCACAGAGCAGCCCTGGATGTGTCTGTAAGCAGGACACAGACAGACAGACTGCAGCACAGCGAACATCGGACAGACAGAGGAAGGAGCATCAACTTAACGTTGCTGTGAATGAATGATATCAAACTTGGAGAGGAGGAAACACAAGTTTACCTGATTACTGTTCACCCCGTTCACTCTCCATATGTTATTTTCTCTTAAGTTCTGCTTCATCCTTTCATCAAAGTTGTAAACACTGACACCTGCTTTGACACGAGGGAGAAGCGGGGCCCTTGCGTACCTCGCGAGGCCTTACGCAACTTGCGTAATGTGCGTATAAGGCCGAGCGGCTCTGCTTGAACCGCTGAATTTAGCTTAACTTGGAACGCAGTGCCCAAACGTAAGTAGCCAAATAAGTATTTTAAGTAAGTAATTTAAGGGACCCATAATACTGTATAAAAAGTTAGATAATTTGTGAAACAAAACTGAAAGGCTGATATTATGGTAACTAAAGAGACGGAGGAGATAACAAAACAACATTTTATGTGACTGGGAAAACCCACTGAACACTATGAGCAATGTTAACATTTTAGAGAGCAGATATGACATTAGCACTTGCAACTTTGTAGTTATCAAACATTAGCATAACTGTGTCATATATTTCATGAACCATATTGAAAGTCACCATTTTCACTTTTTATATTTCTTCACAGCAGCTTTCTCACCTTAATACCAGATTTTTGCCAGTTAGCTGACTTCTTGCCACATCTTCTGCTTGTGCTTGTTTGTTGCATCTGCTTGGTTAAATTTACTTTGGATTATATTCCTGTGCTTTCCATCTTCTTCAAGGGGATCGACACTCTCATCCTCTGTCCAGTTTGACTCTCTTTCTATAAACTTAAGGTTGTTTATGCAACCGGGCGTGGACCAACACTTCCAAACCATGAGAGCCCTGTTCCTTGCAACACATCTTCCTTACAGGAGGATCCTTTATGGTCCTTGATTTTTTCAACATATGTTGTGAAGTGCAGTAATAAATGGAGGTATGAATAAATCACAGCAAATACATAGATTTGACTATATTTACAGAAACATTTTCATAAAATGCTGCACTACATCAATATCAGTGCTTCCCAATACAGAGCACCAAGAGTGGTATCATTCCAAAATTAGAGCCTATTAATGTTAAAGGTCCAGTGTGTAAGATTTAGGGGGATCCATTGGTAGAATATGGCAGAAATGGAATTTAATATTAATATGTATGTTTTTCAATAATGTATAATCACCTGAAAATAAGAATTTTTATGTTTTCCTTATCTTAGAATGAGCTGTTTACATCTACATTGCACCATTGTTTTTTGTTTTTTTGCATATTTTGCAGCCAATGTAGGATCTCCTACTTGCTTGAAAGGGGAGGGTGAGACAAGGTTGTTGTTGTTTTTGCAATTTGCAAACTCACCACCAAATGCCACTAAATCCTGCACACTAGACCTTTAAGATCTCTTGCACTGGTGAGATTTTCAGAGGATAGAATCAAATACACTGAATCTGTCACAGTTTCTCCCTGAAATTGTATTAATAATCATTAACTTAAATTGATCCATCCTGAAAAAAATTCAATTTCAATCAACTGAGAAATACAAGTGCAGTCATAGATGGATATATATATATACATGACACAAAAGAAAATATAGTTTGAAATAATTTACAACAGAGGTTTTCAAAGTGGGAGGTAAATTCCCAACAGTTTCAGGGGAGGTTAAGTGAATGGAAGTGAAAAAAACGTTAGTTAGATTAGTTAAGGAGATCACGGGGAATAGCCTAAATGTTTGTGATCTGGCTAAAGCTGGGGTCAGAAACCTGCAGCCCTTTTTCCTCTCTCCAGTGGGTACCTGTGGCTTTGACAGAACAATTATATGGAAATGAAAAATTTTATTTATGTTTTTAACTTTCATTTTCATTTATCATTTTTGTAGGCCTAAAAGTAATTCTTGCATTCCCTGATTTTAAAAGTGCATATACCAAATAAACATTTTAATATTTTATCAACTAACAGCCTACGTCTACAACTCGGCACCTTTTTCTCTTAAGTTTTGCAGGTGACTAGTGACTAGTCTTGAGTCTCCCTAAACTAACTGTAGATGCCAAATCCAAAAAAGAACAAAAGCCACAGAGGAAAAGAGAGGATTTAATAGTTGTGGCTCCAGACAGATTTCATTTTTCTTTTTCGGCCAAGTAAGAGAGTAAAGGTTGCAGACCCCATGGTTAGAGGTAGTTCAGAATTTTACTGTTATTCCCACTTTCCCAGAGTCAGAAACTAAGGGGGAGCCTTTCCCCGAGCCTTGTCTGAGCGTAGGCCCACAGACTCAGACTTTGAAAACCCCTGATTTACAGCCATGACTTTTTGCCTCTTCCTATTTTGGCCATATTGTGCAGTCTGGTTTTGGTGCGTTCCTTCTCATCTGGATTTCTCTTCGAAGTGCACTCCAGTGTCGAGTCCGTCTCAAAGGAGATGGCTGGCGCCTGGTTTGGGACACTGCTAATCTTGTCCCTGGACATGGCAGAAGTGGTCTGCAGGACAACCCTGCCACGTAAAGAGTGTTTAAGCTCGAGCAGCAGCGGGTTGTTGTCCGAGTATAACTCCACCGGCTGCATGGGGTCTCTACCTGACTTACAGCAGGTGCAGCATGCAGAGAACAATACTCTGAAAATGTAAATCCAGCCGAGGTAATGCAACTCCACAATGTTCAAGATGAAGCAGCCTAAACTGACACTGAACATGAAGTTGAGGAAGATGGTCTTCTCTGTCGCTCGAGAAACAAAGCAGTCAGTTCTGTTTGGACAGGGGTAGGTCTCACAGCGGAAAAGGTGTGGAACTTCAAATCCAAATAGGTAATACTGTCCGACGAGGAAGATGATCTCCATGATGGAGCGCAGCAGAACATGGATGATGTAGATAAGTAGGACTTGACTAGAGAGTTGGGTTGGGTCCTTTCCTACCTCTTTCATTTCTTCTTCCAGCTGGCTCCTCTCTTCACACTCATCCTCCTGCGAACACCACTCCTCATTATAATAGGTGGTGTTATAAGGACTGCCAGCTTCCAGCGTTGTCTCTTTTTCTCCTTCCATGTGTTTGTCCCTCTCAAGTGCAGGTGAGGACCTGGACACCACTTCAACCTTCTTGACCTCCAACTTTTCATTCTTGGTGATTTTTTGCAGGACATAGACAATGTAGAATATCGAAGGCGTGGAGACGAGGACGATCTGAAAGACCCAGAAGCGCAAGTGTGAGACAGGAGCAAAGGTGTCATAGCAGACGTTGTTGCATCCGGGCTGTAGGGTGTTGCAGGTGAACTTGGACTGCTCGTCGCTGTAGACGGCATCCCCCACCAGGGCCACAAGCAAGATGCGAAAAATGAGCAGCATCGTCAGCCATATCTTGCCGATGACTGTGGAATGGTTCTGAACCTCTGCTAGGAAGCGGCCAAGAATGGACCAGTCTCCCATTTCTGTGGAAACACAACAGTTAAAACATGACTTACAGCAGGATTTTATTATTGCAACCATAATTCCAAAAAAGTTGGATACTGTGTAAAATGTAAATTAAAAATATAATGCAAGCATTTGCAAATCCCTTTCAACCTATAGTCAATTGAATACAGAACAAAGTCAAGACAAATAAACTTTACATGTTCCAAAAAGGTTGTGACAGGTGCATGTTTACCACTGTGTCCCATCACCTTTTGTTTTAACAAAACTCTGTAAGCATTTGGGAACTGAGGACTCTTATTGTTGAAATTGTGAAAGCAAAATTCCTCCCCATTCTTGCTTGATGTACAACTTCGGTTTCTAAGCGGTCTGGAGTCTACATTGTTGTATTTTGAGCTTTATAATCTATCACACAGTTTCAATAAACATATCATCTGGAAGGCAGCTTATGTTCCTCCAAAACTTGTATGTTCATCCATGATTTCCAAAAACAATTTGAAATGTGGACTCATCAGATCACAGCACACTTTTCCACTTAGTGTCAATCCATCTCAGATGATCTCAGGCCCCAGAGACGTCTGCAGCAGGTCTGGATGTTGTTCATATATAGTTTTTGCTTTGCATGGTAGAATCTTAACTTGTGTTTATAGTTGCAGCAACTAACGCATGTAGTAACAACAGTTTTTTGAAGTGTTCCCAAACCTATGTAGTAATATCCTTGTTTTTTTTTTTAATGCAGTGCTGCCTGAGGGGTGAAAGGTCATCGGCATTCAATATCAGTTTCTGGCCTTGACCCTTACATTGAGACATTTCTGCGGATGCTTGGAATTTTTTTATAATAGATGGAGACACATTGAGAAATGTTGGTCTCTGGACAATTTTCCCAAGCAGTTCTTCTCTAAATGGTGAACCTCACGCCATCCTTGCTTGTGAACGACTGAGCCTGTCGAGGATGCCCCCTTCATACCTAATCATGATACTATCACCTGTTACCTATTGACCTAATTTTACCTCCTGTCCCAGCTTTTTTCCAATGTGTTGTAGGCATCATATTCAAAATAAGTGCATATTTACAAAAAACAATTAATGTATCAGTTTTAACATCAAATATGTTATCTATATACTGTATTCAATTTAATATAGGTCAAGAGGGACTTGCAAATTATTGTATTCTGTTTTTATTTACATTTTACACAGCGTCCCAACTTTTGTAATCGTGGTTGGAATAACTCAATTATAATGAAACTGAATCCTGCACTCTAAAGGAGAAAAAATACGACTCTTTCCAGGGCAGCAGGTGCATGAAACCAGATGTATTTGCACATGTACAGCTTTCAGATGTTATCTAGCTTTAAATATTGACCCAGAAATCCTTTTTGAATGTACAGTAAAAATCACGCTAAAGCTTTGTCACTGTGTCTTGGCCTTGTGTTAGCTTGCCACAATAATGCTTGACCTTCAGTGTGATTTTTCCACTATGGATTTTTATGGATAAACTTCTTGAGTAACACTAAAGCATTATTTTATCATTTGTGTTTCATATAACATAAGAACAGATACTGCATTGACATGTAAATGTACAACACTTTCTCATGTTCACAAAAAAGTTAGGTTACTGTTAACAGAAAATTGTTTTTTAAGTTCCTGGATTTACAAGTCATTAATTCTCAAAAGCAGGGGAGACTGGGGAGTGTTATAACACTTGGTTAGTTGTAACAGTCAGTTGGACCAACCAGACAAGAGCTGCAATGATGTCAGTAATATTGTACACTCTTATTTGCTTTGTAATCTCACAGGAGAGTTGCTCTTGGAACAACATTGCAGTCCACACATATTGAGTGCTTTTTGTCAGTTTAAATTGTTCACTTTATTCAAAACTGTTCTTTATTTATCAATGAAGATCTTTCATAAAATAAATCATGTGGATCTTAAATCAGAAAATTAGCTCTCATTCTTACATTAATCCCAAGCTGTTACAACTCGCCCCAGTAGTGGGGTAGGTTGTAGCAACAGAACTCCTCATATTTGCCATTAACTCTCGTAATCTTTGATTGTGTAGCAGACGTCCAAGTGAGTTTTATTTGTAGCAGACAAACATGGTTACCATGTATCAAAGTTAGAGAGAGCTACATGAGCAGTCATTGAGTTACTAATGATTAAACAAAAAGTGTTACTACAAGCCCCGGTCTTCCCTAATATATCAACACTACTCCTAGCTCAACAGCTCATTGTGAAATTAATTATGAAATGTATCTTTTTAGAAATGTAACAAACCTCAAATGTAATCCATGTTATGATTGTGTTCTCCTGTCCTGGAGGAGCTTACCTTTGGAGAGTCTTCCTTATCCAAAGCAGGAAAAATGTCAGAGGAAGCAAACTGCATAGCTGTATTTTCAAGTGGAGCCCGTTGTTGGATGTTATCGTGTCTTTTGAGCTGGATGAGGAGAGAATGGGCTGACCACACATATTCCCTAACTCTAACTGAAACGTTCATTGCACTGTATGTGAATAAAGGCTTTCAATGTACAGTGGGACAAAGATTGAAAAGTACAATGGGGGCACCTTTACTGAACAGCCATTTGCAGGCGAGCAGAGAGTTCAAAGAACATACTGGAATGAGTGTGCACAATACTGATTCAAGCATGGATCTGTGTCCACTTTAATTTTGGAGCTGAAATACAAGTTTGGTTTCCCAGAAGATTTCCGTACTTCAGTCTTGATGGATACATCAAAATGTAATATGAAGAATCCCCACAGCACCATAAATCAATTTTCATGTAACTTATGATCAAAGTTTTCAGAATTACTGGCAACTTTTCTTTTCTTTTTTTTCACTTTTTCTTGTTTGGAGCAAAGAATACCTCAAAGTACCTCAAGTAACATAGCAAGAAATTCCTCTGTGAAAATAACTAAAATGTCGGTAATACCTTAGTCAAAGGGATGTGCATAAGACTGTCATTAGACTGCCATAACCACATCATGAGATCTGTCAGGAACATGAAGGAGTCTGTGTTTATGACTGTTGTAATTAAGTGCAGTTCAGTCAATTATGTCATTTTTAATTCTAAGTTGACATTGTTTGAGATGTCTTTGATAACAAGACTTTATAACATTATTAAAGCCAATTTGTTATGACAACCAGACATTAACTATGTTTAGCTTTATGTTTTAATATTACATTATACTGTCATATGTGGTTGATTTTGATACTGGTTGTCATAAAGCGATTATAAGGGCATCATTAATTTTTTCCTCGACATCAAGTAAAGTGGTATATTTTGGACTTGTTGTAGGATGTCATTAAGTTTTATTACACTGTCAAATTCTTTGTAAAAGTGTCATGAATAATTCCCTGGACTTCAAAGTGGTACCATTTGGACTGGTCATAAAGATGCCATTAAGTGTTATAAGGCCAGTTTGACAACAGAGTGCAATACTGAGGTGATTAAACTTACAGAGTTACCTGTTAGCTGGATTACTTGTTGCTCAAAGCTGCTATTACTTGTAACTGGTGTTAGTTAGACATTTTTGTGTTGGTTAATGTCACATTGTCATAACATTGACATCTCAAATTATGTCAGCTTTGCATTAAACATAATATAATTGACCAAATGATGCTTAATGACAACAGCCAAGCATTCATAAGGAGTCATGTTCATGACAGGTGTTGTGAAAACATTAGGTCAGTATCATGACAGTCTTATGCACAACCCTTCAAATAAAGTGCTACCAGAATGTTGTTATTTAACAAGTTATCTTTTGCTGCCTTTACATATATGGGATATGTTACATGTGTGGGATGGAGAGACAAATCTTCATTCAGCTTTAAACTGTAAGTCTTTAGTTTTCAGGTTTGAATTTCAAGTTTGTAGTCTAGAGGAAAAAATAAATTCATATTGATTTAAGCCTTACTGCATTTGAGATTTGTTATGAAAATAATCTTTTTATCTACCTAAAGTTCTAAATTTGTGATGTAATTCAACACTGTTTGGTCTAAGTCTGTACTGTGTCCATTGTCTTGGTGCTGCCAAGCAATCTGAGCTAGTTTATGTTGCTTTGGTGAAATTGTAGCTTTAAACAGCTCTCTTTTCCTGCCTTGAAACTGATTGTTGTAGTCCTGGAAGTTTGTTTTTTTCAGTGTATTGGGATGTTTTATATAAAATATGGGACAAGAAAAGGCCATCAGTGTGAATCTTATTTAATTTAATGAAAAGGTTGGAATGACATCCAATCGTATGTGTCTTGGTTATCTGAGCCCTTGTAGCTTATGAAGGTCATCTGGCATTACCTACTGTTCTTGTAACTCCAGATGCTCTGTACTTTTTTTTTTTTTTTTTTTTTTTGGCTATCTACAAGGTTGAATGTGTCATTTGACCACACACCAGCATCCGGTATTCCTGGTATTGTCGGCCTGCATCAAAGACCTCCTGAAAAAGAGATATTACTTATTAATTTTTCACAGTAATGTATCATGTGTTTCTTCCTATCAAATGACTAAATTAACAAATAATGTGTGAAACATCTTTGAGAAAGGTGCAGAAACATCAGGGTAATTTAAAGCAGCTATGATTCATTTCTGGAGTGAGTCAGTTACCACTTTTTCTGAAGGTTGAGACCACTACATGTTAATCATTGGTTATACAGTTTGATGATGAATTATGTAACCCAGTGAATGACAAAAATGTGTTTGGTTCTGAGACTAATCATGAATAAACACATTGCTTACAAGATATGGTTTGAATATTGTTGAGAAACACAAAGTATCAATTCTCATTTCCATGATGATTACCATGTAGGGTAGACTGGGGACGATTGCAACACATTGTTGCAACTGTCTCCAAGATTAGCAGCCATATCAAACATGACACAATAATATTTTTTAACATAAACAAGCCATTGAGGAGTCCATAAAAAGATAGTTCACCCAAATACAAATACAAATACACATTTAACTGAAGTTTGTTGCATTGCAAATTGTTCCATTCTTCCTGTCTCACTCTGAAATATTGACAACTGACTAGCATTTGTAACATCTGCACCTTGACTCAAGGTAGGCCTATGTTCTATGCAAAAACAAACAAAAATCAATAACTCTTTTTTGATAAATATTATTAAATAAATAAATATTATAATATTATTGTAAAACAATTCACATTTTCTATATGTTTATTGGGGAAAAAAGCAAAAGTCAATTTGTAATATTTAATGCATTTTTATATATTGCAGCTGTCCCCAGGGTTGGGGTCAGTAGCAACATCTGACTTCTTCCTTTCAAATAAATACTGTGCAATATGTTACATGTAATCATCTTTAAATGATCTTTAAATGAGTAATTAGCAGAGAGATGCAAGTTTAATATATATATCAAGGTTGGTCTAGTCCAAATAGTCTCTGAGTAACTAGGAGAAATGTAAAAAGTGTTGCAGCCATCCAGTCTCCCCTAAATCTTTTCCCTGCACTCAACAATAACTTTTAACAAATCAGAAGCCTTAAAATGTTTGTCAAAAATGTGATGTGAAAATTATCTTAATAACCATCTCATAAACATAATTAGAAAGGAAGCATTCATCTAGTCATTCATTGTCACCGACCAAAAATGGGGTGATTTTCTGGGTTAAATACAATTCTGCAGCGAATAATCCTATAAAATATGACGAGCAAAACTGTTTTAATGCATTTTATTTTTTTGAAGCGGTATATTCACGGTCAAGGAGCCTGGCGGGATGTATGTTATTTTGGTTCACTGGAGGCAATTCGTGAAATTTATGGACTCTATCGTTTTCATTCATCCCCATCCCATGAATGAACATAAACTGCAACGCACGCGGATTATTTCCTGCTCCGTTCAGACGGAAACACCTCTCATTATGGGGAAGAAGAAATACCTAAAGTTTGTAATGCATATCAAACCGCTTTCCAATTCCAGTTTTATTGCAAAAACGAATGGACGGTTACTGAAATACAATCATATCCCAGCCACATGCGACAGCAGTCGACTATAACAAATGCCCCTCGCAGAATCAGCGAAAACATATCTCAAGGGGTGTTGTAGACATGCAACTATATAAAATTAGTTCTGTGACAGGAGAAGAACAATTTAGATAAACTCTTGCAAATATATTTTAGAAGACATTTAAATATGTTAGTCTTAATGTATTTATCTACGTTTTATGGGCGACAAAATGGCTACAATATATATTTTTTTAACATACTAAATTTAACATCCCCCCTAAATAGTATGTAAAGTGGTACAACCCTGGAGGTTACCGGAAGTTGTTTCAGCTGCCATGTTTGGTTGCTTTGTTGTAGGCTTCTACTTGGTTTCCTACAGAATTAGTAAGTGTGGAAATGGAGCCGAGCTGGAGTACGTTTCTTTTTCAAGTAAGTTGACTCTTTGGGAGGGAAACTGGGATAGCTCGTAAAACAACCGTAAAAAATGTAAGCACGAGGTATTTTAGCGGTAAAAGCAGATTTTAAACGAGTAGTGCCAGGATCAAGTAACCAAGCAAAACAATGGTATATGAATCCAGGCTTCCAGCTGTGAGGCTTGGGAATGACGCTAGAACAAAAAATCAATTCTGCCCAACGAGTGTTTGAAAAATATGGCAATTGTGTGAATACTTAAATAATGAATGTTGAAATACTCGACAGCATTTGCGATTTTTCAAGTTTGTTTGCCAAGTCGAAGCCAGCAAAACATGCGGGATCATTTGAAGTAAAGGCTGGAGACGCCACTGCACCGTTACAATCGAGACAGACCTGTTTTTTTTCCCTGTGATTGAGGGCTTTGATCGGACGCCGTAGTAGGATAATGAGATGTAACGCCGACGAAGATTTTAATTGTAACGCGGTTAATACCACAGATAATTTTGATTTAAAGTAAATAATGTTGGTAAGGGTTGGACAAGTGTGTACTTATGTTATCAGCTGCTGAGATTTACTAACGGCAAGTCCGCGGTGAACTTTCCGCTCGCCTCAGCCGGTTCGGCAGTTACTAGCCAAGTTAGCTAACGATGTTTAGGCTGCCTTCATCAAACTCGCTGGCTAATTTAGCTTAATTTGGGCGAGGCTGTCGTAATGAGCTTGCAAAACTAGCATTACATGACTTGAAAACCAGCGCTTGTTCAGCTCCCTGTTTATTAACTAGCTATTTATTCTGGGAGACCGCGGTAGAAAGGAATTCAAACTATGCACACAACATCAGCTAACACTAGCAACGAAGAAGAGGCTCGTTTGAAATTAGCAACGACACATTACGCAATTCATATTTATCCATTTCAGCCAGAAAGTGAGTGAGTGCAGCCGCTGCTGAGTGATATCTGCCACGGTTTACTGGTTTTCACTGTGTACTAAGATGGAAGTCTATTGTTCAATGAAATGAATGAAATGTTTTATTCCCATGGCCTTACTCAGCCTCAAAGAATTAAAGGGATAGTTCACCCAAAAATGAAAATTCAGTCATTATCTACGCACCCTCATGCTGATTGAAGGTGGGGTTTAGTTTTTTAGTCAACAAAGCACTGCTGGAGTTTCACAGGGAAATAGTGTTGCAGCATCTCCCAAACAATTGAAGAGAATGGTGGCCAGTTTTCAAATGTAAAAGAACAGAAAAAAACTTAACATAAAATACCTCTATACTGCTCATCTGGTGTAATCCAAGTCTCCATGATTTGCACACACGGTCACACTACACACCCATTTCAGACGGTGTACATGTGCATGTTAAAGTGGCTCCAAGCTAAGGATCTGTGTAAATGACATCTTTCAAGTTAACCAAGGAGTATGGAGGTATTTTATGTTTTGTTTTGTTTTTTATGTTTGAAAACTGGTCACCATTCACTTAAATTGTTTAGGAGACTCTGCAACACTGTTTTCCTGTGAAACTCCAGTGATGTTTTGTGGACTAAAAAACTAAACCCAATCTTCAATTGGCATGAGGGTGAGTGGATAATGACTAGATTTTAAATTTTGGGTGAACTATCCCTTTAATCCTGGTATGAACATGAAACATGAGGGGAAAAAAAACAAGTTTTAGTAGAGAGGGTATATATCAAATGATAAATGTCATTACCCCAAGTTGATCTTGGGTGTATTTATAAGTCAAAAGTAGTACGTTTATTTGTATTACCTCTAAAGTTATCCTGAAGTATGAGTTAAGGGAGTGACAAACTCCTCATGGGAAGAACTTGTGAAGAACAGTGAAGTTTGCAGTAGTTCAGCATCATTCACAGAAGTACTAGAGAATACCAGAATTTCATTAATTTTTAGAAAACTATGAAACAGGAACCAACATAACCACCAGTCACCCGCCAAATGCTGATAAAATATCCAAGTGGCTCAAACCAGCTATAAAAAGACAATGGTAGTTGGGATACACAATATGTTTTTGTTTTTTTTCCCCAGCTAATGCCTATAATGACCTGCTTCTCATGGCAGATAACGATAAGACTGATGATTTAACATTTTTTATATTTCAGAAAGAAGTTCATGTAACCTGTAGTTTTGGCACAACTGAGGGCAAGAAAGGCTCATATGTAGAAAGCAAAGATATCCATTGCTCTGACTGAAACAAATCTAAGCAACATCACTGTTACAAGGAAAACAAAGCACAGTTCAGACTCTTAAAATTTTCCTTTTTTTCTAGTTAAATACACCAGAAAACTTAATGTATACTTTTGCTTTCATATAGTGTTGTGCCTAAGAATTCAAATGAAATGCTTTGAAATAATCTGTCAAAATCAGATATATTTATAGCCAGTATTTGTTAGTTATGGCGATACCGATAGAGCTGTGATAGGACGTTATCGGCTGATATTATTTTTATTTTTGCATCTCTAATGGAGCATTCAGTAGCCATTTGGTCGGTGGACAAAAAAAGTTGATTTTGAACCCTTCTATCAAATCTACATCTTCACATTTTCGCCACAGAGTTGCTGGCTGCTAAATTTAAGCCAGTTATTTTTTATGCAGCTTCATATGCGTGGCTGGTAGTATGTTATTGAGAGCAGGGTCAAGTCAGGTATACATCATGAGTTCTTGTTGGTAGTACTTTGAGTCCCTTGCCAGTGCCAGCCAGTAATGTTTAGTTATACTGAGTGACAAATATAAATATTCTGATACAATTTATTTTCTTCCTGGTACCTGAAATTTGCATATCTGCTGATGCCAGTACCAAGCCAATACCAGTGCCTTATTTTGTTTTTTTTTACAGCTGTATGCTACTAACCCTTTATGAATGCAGTGTGACTGCAATCATTGTTGTATGGCCTGGCCCAAGTTTTAATTGTAAAACATGAACAAATAGATACAAAGAATACAGAGAATGAATGCCATAAAACATGACTTCACCATCCTGGGGGAAAAAATGCGTACGGAACACTGATGTGAAGTAGCAGCGTCCCGTTTCGGGGCAAATAGATTACTTGGTATCAGATTGGTGCACAGACTCATGCACTTGCCAGTACCAATACCAGCTTTCTAGGCAGTATTGGAGGCATTTTGTGACATTGGTATCATATCAAACCTAATCACACACAGGGAAGAAATAAAAATCAGTTTCATGATAAACCATAGTTAAATTTCTGGTGATGAGTATTGCTGTGCCTATAACTGTGCTTAGTTACTGCACTTTGAAAAATTTGCAGTCAATACTTTCCAACATCAAGCAAAGACACACAGATGTTGGTCTGACATTGCAAAGGACATGAAGCCCTTTCAAACATTTGATAAGTTTTCAAAATAAAAGTTGGAGAAATGATTTCAGTGCATGGATTAGTACTTTTAGAACGTTTTCAGCACTTTTTAGTAATATAATAATTACAATGATAACCATGCTCATTTTTATCACTATAATCGTGATATGAAATCTTTGTACCATTTCATCTGTAGTGACAAACATGTATAATCTTCAGAGAAACATGTATACATTGTGCCACTTACAATCCACCGTACTGATAAACTAATTAAGTAAATAGGTTAATTAAAATGTGTCAAACTGGTGCTGAGAGGGAGCGCTGTTGGGAGAGGATGCATATATGAAAGTCATATAACTTGTGTGCCATAATTACCAGGCCTACTGTGCAGGAGTTGTATTCATGGAAGAAGACAGAGTTCTTAGAATGGCCGCGGGGAAGCTTGAACTACGGCTATCATAAATATGTTAGAGAACTTCAGTATTTCTCTTTTTGTGGATAAAGGTCTTGCCTCACAAGCCAAAATTAACATTTCTTATCCGCTGTTGTTAACACCAGGCCTGCTTAGTATACACAAGCAAGAGTTGGAAAGAGCATGAATAATGCACTGTGGGATGCTTTTATCATATTTGTAATAAGTTGCATTTCACAGCTTTTTTGGATTCATCACCTTTTTTGTGATATTAGTAATGTCTTGCTCTGCTGTCAGAGAGACTGATCACTTACTCACATCTCTGAGCACCATTTCTTCATGATGAAAAAGGCAGCTGGACAGTGTGGCTTGTTGTGGAGTGTCTGGCATCTAGCCAGAAGCCCTGCATGTATTATGTACCTCGCACTGTTACTGTGTCAATCTCACGTAAATCTGTGTGCAGTTAACATTCGGGTATCTGATGTAAGGAGATAAAATATTTCATTTTACTAGCATCATGCTGTACAGCACTTTTAGTTTTTAAGTTCTCCACTGTGCTATCCTTTTATATAAAGTATTTTATTAAGAGATGTAGTTTAAAAGATGGCGATGATTAACACATTTGTGTTTAAATACTTTGTCAGGCGTTTTAAATTCTCCATATTGTTGTGTAAATGAGCTTGAATATGATCATAAGTACAGCTGCATCTCCTCTCTATTTCTGATAAATGTGCAGTATTTTAAAAATCCAATATCTGCTGGGGTACAGTTGAGACCGCTGGTGAATCCAGTTTGGCTCTGGATGCATAGTGATACACCAGTGATTCTGCAGGGGGGAACAGCAAGATGCTTAAGAGTGCCCCAAAGTGAGAAAATCATAATGCAATCGCTCAGTGCCTAAAACTCAATTTGGGCTTCCTCTGGAGAATACAGTAGCCACTCCAGGAAAATGTTTAAATTGTATTATAATAACAGATGAAAATAGTAAAAGTGCTAGTTATACATTCATTTCAGAGGTGTTTGGCCAGTTTACAAAAGAATTTGGCTGACAAGCTCTCAAACGTCTAAAAGAAAATTATGTTCAACAGGTGGACTCTGAAAATGTTAAATGGCTGAAAGAGTGACTCATGTTGCTGACTTATATTATTGCCTTTACAAGACACTGCAAGACATATAAACAGGATTAAATAAAATTGTTGGCAATGCACCTTGCATTCGGAGGCTACTTAGTTGATTTGTTGGTGTAGATCTGTTTTTTTATGCAGTAAACAACTGGCCAAATAAGATTTTGGATATTCTCAGTGGAGTTAAATTTGATGTCAGAAAAGCTTTCCAGTTCTGTTTGAAATTGTATTTATTGTTTTTGCCATTGGGTGTTGAAATACATTAAGTCAAGCTGACATGTAGACAACCACCAACACTTGGCCGCTCACACATCCAGCAGACATGAACCAATATTATAATTATTAGTAGTCATGTCTGTGGCCATCAGACGAAGTGCAGTATTTTAACTCTGGTTTGTTCTCCGATAACTCCACATGCAAACAGCCCCTTTTAAAACGAGTAATATTCATTGTTTTTATAAAATATATTAATCAGTGGAGTTGTAGCTTTAGTCAGAAACATAAAGTTTAGGCTAATTTGTATATAATAGATATGATGAACTGAATTTTGGGTCCCAGGACGACTAGCTGGTGTCATGGGCATTAACTGATGGGGATCCTAATAAATAAATGAATAAATAAATCCTGCATTCATGTGGTGTTAGAATAATCTGATTTCCCAGATTGGTATATTCACATCATGTAACTCTTTTGAGAAAACTTTGTCACTCAAGTTGCTAAGTTGGAGTATGTTGACATCATAGATGCAGAAATATGGCGAACAAAAGTAAATGTTTGGTTAATAACTTTTTATTAATTTGTGTACTGCATATCAATTTTGTGCTCATGCGTAATTTGTAAAATGGTATTAGGTTGTTTCTGTTAGTTTCTGTCCCTAGTTAGAAATGTTATTTATTACTGTGGGAAGTTAACTTTTCAAAATGTGAACATTTACCAGCCACTGACTGATAAATGTTAAAATTGACCACCCAATAGTCAATCATTATTTTGTGTCTGAAATTGATTCATTTCCTACTCTGATAACACGTCAGGAAGCCTTCAAACAGATACAGTTTGTACTGTTAGCAGCATCCATGTTGTTTCCTCTTTACTTCTTAAAATCTGAGAAACACACCAAAGTCAGAATAGTGGTTTCCCATCGCAGGAAATGGGACCACCCGTGCAACACATGAATGCAGTATAAGTCCTGGTACCAGAGTAAAGGTGCAACATTTTGCCAGTCACTAGCCCTATCCCTCATAAAGAGGGATAGAATAAAATAAAATATATGGGAAAGGTCGGGAAAACACAGATGAAACCATTTTCATTAACAATGGCTTAAAAAATGGTCCCAGTAAGTCAGCACGTACAATACCAGGGCACTGGCATTAGCTTACCTAAATGGAATGCAGTCGTTTTTAATGTTACCAATTACACCTGTGTTTTTCCTGCTATGACAAGCTGAACTGTCTGCTAGGAAACAGGTGTATTATCAGAATTGTAGAGGCTTTGAGCCAACAAAGGCTGATAATAACAGTGGAATGTTAGTGAATATTATGGACGACTTTAGGTGTCCAAAGAGTGTTTTATATCACGGTTGCAAAGGCCACCTGCCAGGTGTTCTCATCTCTCTGTATGTTTATGACTACAGTGCTTATAGTGGTTATACTAAGTGTGAACTTTTCAGGTAACTGTTAAGTTATTTTCTTGACGCATACATTCGTTGTCAATATTTGCCTATTTATAGCTTATGATTTTGTATGAAATCAGTCTTTGTAGTTCGGGGGGATGAGATACCATTCTTGGGTACAGTAAGATGAGAAATTTCATCATTGCTGTGATGCCGAAAAGAGAACTGATCAGTGCCATATGCATGCTGTGTGAGAGATGTACTGAATATCAGCTAGCAGGTTAATATTTTAAATGTTGGTTCATTCCTCATCAGTTTCCTTTCATCTGAGTGTTTCTTCAGATACAGCACCTCTGTATAAAATCTCAGCTGTGGCCACATGTTTGCAGTTTTCTTGAATCAAGAGAGCTCTTTGTGCTCCCAGGTAATAACATGTTTCATAGATTTTAAACTGCTGATGCATCTCACAGCTGTTCTGTATCTATTCCTTGTTCCTGACAGGCCTGTTTGCTATGGGATGTTGTATTAAATGGCACCACTTTTGGAGGTTTTGGCTCATTGATTTCAGTGTTTTGGGAAGAAGGATGACATGGTGAGTTGGTTGGAAATTGCTGATATCATCCTCTTACACGATGCAGTCCAACCCCAGGCGAAAGAATTAATATATCAAAACCTCTACTAAAAGATTTTGCCCACTCCTAGCAGAACTGAAATAACCTCAACTTGCAACCTACAGCATCAACAAGCAACACGCTGAATCTCTGCAATATCTGTATAGCTTTACAGGCTATGAAAAAAATCCAGAAGGATTACAAACATTATGTTTTGTAAGAACTCGTGTCAACTCAGCAAAGGCCCTGAGTAGCAGCCAAAGATTTCTTCACTTGTAAACAAGTGAAGAACAACATAGAACAAACTCATAAACTAGGGAAAAAGAGTGGACAGAAACAAAATTATGTTTATATTATATGTAAGTTTTGTTTTCTGCCTACTTATTTCCGTTTTTATTTTATTAATTATAGTTTTTATTTGTTTTGTAGAAATTGGGATTTTGGCAAGCAGCTGTAGAGTGTGACACAAAAGATTTCAGAAAGACAGTGCATAATCTGACTCAGACCATGAGCTCAATTCAAGTCTACAGTGGCCCGTGGAGCCATCAGGACACTCCCTCCATTTTGATGTTATTTATGAGGGAGCAGCCCCAGTTGTCAGAGCGCATTTGTGTCAAAATGGTCAGAGCTGCATGAAGGCACAGCAGCTTACAGGCCCAGCACCTCTGTGTGTAGAGGCAGCCTGTCTGCAGCGGCTATGTCTGCTGTTCACAAGCTTCACAAAGAGGGTTCCCGGCTGGTACCCCCCACCCCCACCCCCCACAACCCAAACATAAAGCCCCCCCCTCTACCCCCCACCCCTGGTGTGCCAGCGGACTGGCATGATGATGACTAATCCTGGAAGGTGGCAAGTGTGAGCAGGTGCTCAGACAAATGGATGGGTGGGCTTTGGTGGCATTCTCCACGAGTTCCCAGGTCCCATTGCGTATGAGGGAATGACGGCGAGTTTGGTTGAGTAGTGTGTGGATAAACAATGTCCCTGTCTCATGAATAGATGAGCCAAATCAATGAAGATGAGCATACAAAGATCCCCTGCTGAGGCATCACTGCTCAGATTTGTGTCTCTCACAATAGGCTAGATGACATAAGGAGGACATTGTGTGGTTCATTTTTCTTTTCTCTCCACTGCCTCCTCTTTTGCAACTCCTTTCTTGGCTGGCCTTCTTCGATGGATGATTGAACCTCAAAGGGAAAGGTCAAGCATTTCACCTTGCCCTTTCTTGCTGGTGGTTGACAACATAGTTGTCTTGACTGTGTCCGTTTACTGAGACAACAATGTTAACTGTGATACAATTTTTATTTCTGACATGGGAAAAATACTGTTTTTAAAAATTAATTTACCACAGAGTTACCCCGAGAAACTTAAAAAGAAGTAGGAAATTATTTTTTTCTCATTAAGTTAAGCACCATAGAGGAATCTGAATTAATAGAAATTAAAGACTAACCATTATCACCCATCCCTGCTAATAGAGTGTTTGTAGCTGTGTCTGCTTCTCTGTTAATTGTTATGGATATAGGCAGGGTAGTCCCGAGGTAAACTGGAACATAAAGCATTTGATAAGGCAGGTACCTAACTCTTTAGAAACTGGTCTGAGCTGTGTTATTCTCAAAAAAGGCACGTTTCCACCCGAAGTTCAAAGAACTTTTGTTTCTAGGAACTAGCTTTCAAGGAACTAAAAGGTTCTTTTCACCTGTTGTTGTCTGCATTTCCACCGTGGTTTAAAGACCCGTGATGATTCAGCAAGTTAGTCCGTTCATTTATGCATTGTCATTTTTGTGATGCCTTGTAAAGCGAGAGACAGGTCTCATCTTTTTTCTTTTTTTTTTTTCTTTTTTTTCTTTCGTCTCCTGTCCAGTGAGGAAAAAACAAGCTGGTTTGCAGCTGCAGATTTTTAAAAATGGTGGCTGAAATAAAATGCTGCCATTGCACGACCAATTAGAAATTGGCCCTGCAAGTTCCTGCACTTTTGTAAAGTAGTATCCTGACGCAGGGACTTTTGGGGGGTTAAAATAATGTCCCTGTAACTTAATTTACACCCTGGTCTCTGCAGTGGAAACGCACCGAGTTTCTACAAAGGTTCCTAATTCCCGGGAAAAGTTCCTGCAGTGCAAACGCAGCTTTAGACTAATTTCTGACTCTAACCTCGGTTATAACACAACAAACCTAAGCTGACAAACCCCAGTGATTATAAATAGCCTGCAGCTGCTTCACAATAAAAGCCATAATTATTTTTGCTGGAGAGCTTTCACTTTGACAGGGCTGAAATGGAGGAAGTGTTAAGTTTGAAAGCTTCTTGTTGCTGCCTTCAACTAACTTCAACTTAAGTTCTAACTGAGCTCTATATCTGAGCTAATGGCCTGCTCTTCCTCAGTGCACTGGACTCTAATTTGGTATGCTTGCTTTGCAGTCACATGATGAATCAGCACTGTCATGATGATGGGATCATTTTTCATTCAGTATATTACACCTTTTGCATTAGTGTCATGCAAAGTCAACCTCATTAATGACAGCTCCAGTGCCCGTTTTGTATTCTGTAACATCTTACTAACCTTTGCTGTTTTCATGGACTCATTCTTAAGCAGACATTGGGAAGTAATGATACAGTGGGGAATTATCACTGTTTTGAGACTAGAATCCCCAATATTGGTGTGCATTTTTATGCAGAGTTGGGCTCAACAATAAGGATTGTCCGCTGGGGCATCTGAAATACCGTGTCCATGCCGGGGCAAGTGGTAAAAAAGAACATTTTGGACATTTTTCATTATTTTCTGACATTTTGTAGGCATTGCATTCCTAGATTAAACATGAAAATTAACTTTAGTCTTTGTGGTTATTTAATAACCGCTAATAAATAAAACACTTTGTACGTAGGCAAGTAAAAATCGACTTTCTTACCCACTTGCCCATCTGTAGGCCCACCACTAGATGCCACTAAATCCTACACACTGGTTCTTATAAGCTTGTTTTTAATTTTGCCAACAAATGTGTGGAATCTATTGTGGCTCAACCCAATATTAATCTCTGTTTTTGTTTGTTTGACTCATCAGCAGGCCAACGAAGCCCTCCACCACCAGCACCAGGTGGCCCAGAACAGCCTGCTGCCACTTCTTAATGCAGGAGCGGAACCAGTTGACCAGAAGCCTGTCCTGCCCATCCAAATTGACCAGAAGCCCCCATCCAGCGCTGCCGATCTCCTCAAAGACAATGTCGCCAGCGGAGGAGGCGCACGGCCACCAGTGCCTGTCATAAAGAAGGAACACAAAGGCAAAACACCTTTCGTCTGTGGCTACTGCAACAAGGCCTTCCGCGACAGCTACCACCTGCGACGTCATGAGTCCAGCCACACCGGTATTAAGATGGTGTCGCGGCCAAAGAAGACCGCCCAGACAGCCCCCACCATGGTACCCATGATCTCCACCATGCCACGAGAGAACAACGGCAACCCCTCCTACATCTCCACAGTAGCAGGCATCCTCTCCACAGCAACCACTTCCGTTTCCTCGAGTATCATGACGTCATCTGCAATGGGCAACGTGCCACAGCAAAACATCCCCAAGAAACCCCCCAAACCTGTCAAGAAAAACCACGGTTGTGAGATGTGCGGCAAGGCCTTTCGCGATGTCTACCACCTGAACCGCCACAAGCTGTCCCATTCAGACGAGAAGCCTTTCGAGTGCCCCATCTGCCAGCAACGCTTTAAAAGGAAGGACCGGATGACCTACCATGTTCGCTCTCATGATGGGGGAGTCCACAAGCCCTATGTGTGTTCTGTGTGTGGGAAAGGCTTTTCCAGGTAAGGATCTTATTTTTGGCCTTTTGATGGGTTGGTGAAAATGTTGCATTTTTGAGTTAGTCATGCTATAATATTGTGGCTGATTCTCAAGAGAAAGGGGTAGAGTTTCTTAAATTGGAACAATGGCCACTTGTAGTAATCAGGGATGGCATGTGCCAGCCACAAAACTACAGAGAGGGCGTCAGCTGAAAGCTGAAAAATACCTGCCAGTCAGAAAACCTGAGGCAAGAGAATAAATTAGAGGAAAAAGCTGTAATAGACCAGAAAAATACTATTTTTGATCCAGTATCAAAGTGTTGATCTATCTGATCTTTCATTTGCTATCATCTTATGTTTTGTTCCATTTTCGTCTGCTTTTGGATGAGAGTTACCTTATGCACGCATTACAGGGTGCAAACAATGTGGATTTATCCAGCATCATCTGCATTAAATAAATTAAAGCTACTATATGAAACATTTCAGCATTAAAAATGTCTAAAAACACTATACATATATTTTGTTGAGGTGTGTACTTACATTATCCCAAATGTTTCCAACAATGCTCTATTGCAGAAAAATACGTAATTCATTCAAGGTTGCAGTGCGTTTCCTGCTAGCTTTTGCTAGCTAGTTGCTATAACTTCAGGGAAAGCACAGGATACATCAGATACATCAGAGGATGAGGAAGGAAGCCAGCGTGACTAAACATAACGTGAATAAAACTTTAATTACCTAAAAGTTTAATTACCCCGTCCATGAACATCCTGATGTCAGATATATTTTCATCAGCAGCGGAGGTTGTTAAAAACCACTCTCATGATCCCAGACCACACCCCACCATCAAACTACACTTTTTGTTGTTGATTGAATGTAAGAAAGGTTCCTAGCGACAGAATTTACATATTGTCCATTTAATGATTTGTGGTTTGTTTCGCTCAGTTTTGTAATTCTGTTAGCTTGTGACCGGCACCAGAGTAATCCTGAATGGAACCAGATACGATAATTTTATTTGCTTATTTTTCAAGAAAAAAAAATCTCTGTGGAAGCATACCCCCGGACCCCTACGGTGTGCTCATGTTTTTCTCTGCTCACGCATCCTTCTCACCTTTTCACCCCTAACCAGTTTGCATGCCTGAGTAATCCAACTGACAAACACACTTTTTGGAATTGGGAACAAGCCTGTTCAGTTTTTAGTGTTTTATAGTAATGACAGAAGTATTTTCCCCCATAACGAATCAATATTTTCCCACAACATAGTTATTCAATGGATATATAATGCTGTTCCTTCCCAAAACTTTTACCTTCAACAATATTTGAACTATGAAGGTGGTTGAAGATGGTTGAAATGAATTTTTGTCCATTAGTATTTCTAATTTGAAGACTTATATTCTTCTTGATCCCAGACAGACTTGTAACAGTAAGTCAGACTGGCAAGCCTCAGCATTGGATGGCTGTTAAGTGCTAGCAGCAGATTTCATGGGGAGATAATATTACCCGTTTCAAATGTCTTTGTACATTCCTCATATAGCTCATGAGGTGGCGGAATAAGTTGTTATGTTCCCTCCTAGACCAAGAGCATAATGGTGAAAAAAGCCTGACATAGTAAGTACTTTAACAGGCAACTCAGGTGGACTTAAAGCGTCCTTAACTTCCTGTAATATATGTCAGTGAATAGCTATGAAAATATTTGTTTGTTTGGTTTTTTTTGTTCTCAGAGCCTGTCTTGCAAAGTAGGATTAGTCATTTAATAGACATGTAAAACGCAGAGTCCCTCTCAAATCCCTCAGCATGAAGCATGAACTGAAGCATCTGTTTCAGGTATTATTCACTGCGGTTATCCAGCTAATTCAGTAAACCAGTTTCTTGAGACAGGCCTGGTGCAGCCTGGGACTCCTACAGATAGGGCCAGTTGGGTATCATGTCTTTATCGCTGCACCAGCCACTGGTTTGTCAGGGATGACTAGGCCTGTGACTCTGCCTGTTAAAGTCTCCCAGTGAAAAGGGAGCAAAGAGAAAAGGCTCACAACTCGTCTCTATCTATGGCTGAGGAGGTGTTTGGTACAGAGACAATGCACAGTGACAACAGCAAATGCTAAAGTGGTGAGAAAATGGGGGCACATGCAAAGATTGTTTTTACAACTGCTCGAGTTTATTCATAAGTTCTCAATCAACAAGTAACAAGGCTATTGTAAACAGGAAGTATGCCTCTGAGATCTCATTTATTCTTATGGTAGTGCAGACGGAAAGTAATTTCACCCTCTGATGGTTGCATTCCAGAGTCAAAGAGAAAAAGCCACGACTTGTCTGCATGGGATTTTAAAATAACATAATGATAAACAAATTTTGACAAACATACCTTTTTTGATGATGTACTTGGTGGTCCAAAAATTAGTGTTTGCTGTGTTTTCAAGTAGGAAAAACATACTGGATAGATTGAAGTGTTGCCTTAAAAACTCTAAAAATGACCATCTTTTATGTTTGCAGTTGTTCATTAGAATGTTTTTTGGCAGCGAATACAAAGAGAGGATTTATTTTAACAAAGAATGCAATTGCCAGATGCTACTTTTTTCCGCTTTTTAAAAGGTCACAGAACAGCTACCCTGTTGCTTGTAGCATGACTTGTATGCATGGTGATACAGGTACTTGAAAAGTATTAATATGTCTGAAATTCACATTTAAAAAAGCTTTTAAAAGCCTATTTTTGTACAGTTCTGCTTTGTAAAAGTACACAGGAGAAATGTATAAGAAAGATTAGACACAAATTGAAAATATTTTCAACTCTCAAGTGCTCTTCCAAAAAAAAAATATAGAAAATAACAGAAAATAAAAAATGGGCCTAATAAAAAACAAGAACAATAAACACATAAGAAATACATAATTTTTATACGATGAATTTAAAGTAATGAATCTGAAAACATTTCCTGGACCTTCTGGCAAAGTGCCACAGACCCCTAGGGGGGTCCTCTGATCCCTATTTGAGAACCACTGCTGTAAGCATCTCCACTGATTGTTGGGCCAAAGATGAGCTGTTAGAAGTAAAGCAATCATCAGTCCAATCTACACAAGGAAATTGACTAGAATTATTATGACAGAAGACTGTAGACTATATGTGACATGGCATTTACCTATAAATTGAAAGGAGATATTAGTAATATATTTACTGTACTAAATCATAAAATGACCACAGTATTATACCACAGTATACTCTGACAACATCACTACAGCTGCAGCATCTGTGGCATCCTCTGTTTTTGTTTGCCTCTGTCACGTTAATCAGGGTTCAAATTAATGCCAAATGTTTGCAGAATGAGTTACTGTCTGTTTGTGAGTCGTAAGAAATCATAGTAATCTTCTAGAAGGAGCATATGTTTATAACAGTTCAATTGAGCAAATTGTTCATGGACCTCTTTTTTTTTCCAAACTAATTTCAACTGAAAATATATGTATTTACTTGGAAATATACGCCTCCATTTTCACATTTGAATTATTAAACAGTGGCATTAAAAAGTCTTTCATTTAACTTGGCGATACATGCAGACATCCTGGTCTGTGAATGATTCAGCCAGTGGTGTTTGCATTATTCGGTCACACTATGATTTATTACAGAGGGTTGATTGTATGACCATTTACTGTCCACGTAGGTCCTCAGTGGTTCTTTCCATATTTATAGCTGTGTAGCAGTTAAGACTTGTACTTGTATTGACCCCCCACACTATTTCAACCACATGTTTAAACAGTCGCACATGGGAGAGCACCAGTGTGGTAGAGTATCAAGGGAGGGGGAGGCGTCACTTGTCACTTTGCAGTTCCCGCCAGCATGTCACAGACTCTCTTTCCCCTGGGAATTCAGTGAACCATGCGGTAATGGTCAGGTCAACGCATTTACTATGTGGTGAATAAATATTTCTTTTAAGAAGGTCTCATGGTGGCTTCGTATTTAGATCCTACAACACAAAAAAACGTTTCACTGTTTTTGAAAGAGCCAAAATATCTGGTGGTGTATGTAAATCCGCTTAGAGTAAACAGAGAACATTAAATTAACTATTTTGATAACTGATTAATCATTTTGAGTCATTTTTTAGAAAAAAATGTAAGTTCTCTGATTTCAGCTTCTCAAATGCAAGTATTTTCTGGGTTCTTTAGTCTTCTGTTGCAATGAAACTAAATATCTTTCGGTTGTAGACACAACAAGACATTTGAGGACATCAGCCTGGGCTCACTTAGGCTTTGGCAAACAATGATCAACATTTTTCACCATTTTCTGACATTTTATGGAGCAAGCCAATAATTCAGGGTCCTGCAGATTTCAACAAGTTGTATTTAAGACTTCTCGAAGACCATTCTGTATGCAATTTAAGACTTGTTTCACGTCCATACTGGCAAAAAAGTAAATGCACATTTTGCATTAGTAGTGATGGGTTCAGTGTTGATTTTGTTTTGTTGTTATTACAGCGTGATCAGTACATTTCTTTTCCACAAAAAGGCAAATGAAAGTGACACTGTAGTAAATGCCACTTTATAAAAGCAACATAAACTTAATCCAATCAATTTATTGGGCCTGTTGTAAGAGAAATAATTGTGTTTATGACATTTTAAGGCTTAAAATTCAGAGTATTGGATTTTAGACTTTTTAAGGACTTACAGAAACCTATCAATCAGTTAACTGAGAAAATGATCAACAGATTAATTGATAATGAAAATAATCATTAGCAGCTCTAATATTGATGACACCAGAAGAGTTCTGTGCTGCAACACAACTTCAACAAAAACATCAGCAGTGCACCCTAGCCAAGCTGTAACATTAGCACTGTGCTGTGTAGGGCAGTTTCAGGCATGCCTCCAACACGGTGACGTGGGGCAGGGATTCATCAGCATACTGGAAAGTGAGAATGGGGACTGAATAACAGGGCACTGAGTCACTGCCACTCAGCCAGATATGTAGGCAGGCACTGTCTAGAGTCTGCTCTCCTTGTCAGTGAGACAAAAAAAGAAAGAAAGAAAGGGGAAAAAAAAAAAAACCTGATTCCAGTTCATGGCATTACTGAGAAGACTCCACTTGACTCCTCTCGTTTGTATTAAAAAAAAAATCCAGCAGCATGAAACTTTCCGGTTTGGGAGCAGCTGCCAGTGCTGTAACCCTTACTCACTCCATTATGGCACTTCTAACATGATTCAGCTCACAGCTTCACCAGAACTAACAAGCCGACAGAGGAGGATCAGTGCCAAGAAGAATTTGTGAATGCACTGAGTTTCAGTGTAAAGGTCAAGAGGCAAAGAACTGTTTTCTTGCAACTGCTGATATGCAGCGAAGAGTAAATCATACAGTAGAACACAGAGGAATGTGTTGTCATCTATGTTTGTGTTTTATTCATTATTTTTAACCCTCAGGTTAGCTCTTTTTTTTTAGGATCCCATGTATATTTGGACTGTAAAGGGTGTAGAGCTGCAACAATAATCCCCAACAATTGAGATAACAATTAATCACTTTGAGTAGTTTTTTTAAAAGTCAAAATTCTCTGATTTCAGCTTCTTAAATGTAAATATCTTCTGTTTTCTTTATTCCTATGAGGGTAAGTGAATGTGTTGGTGTTGTGGATGAAACAAGACATTTGAGGATTTCATCTTGGGTGTTGGGAAAATGTGTTCGGCATTTTTCACCAAAATGTCAGAAAAATGACATGTTAAAGACCAAAAATGAACAAATTAATTGAGAAAATAATGGACGGATTAATCAACAATGAAAACAGTAAAGTTACAGCCCTTAAAAGTGTATTTAGTCGCATTATTATCTCCTGTTATTGTCAGTTCTTTTCAACCCTTTTGTCGTTTTAATGCGTATAAGGTGCATGTTATATGTTGGTGCCGAACACATAATACAAAGTTCAGTAAGAATGCAAAAAATGCTCTTTTTTTAATTTCATTTTTCAATTAAAAAATACACATATATTTACAATCTAACAGCTCATTCAGAACCGACTGATTCTTTTTTCCCTAACTGTAACCATGCATTTCATACTTTCTCACAGTTGCTGACTATTTTCAAAATTATCCAGTCCTCAGAAAGAAATGTTGTGCAAATTCAGTCTGGGGATTTTGGGAAACTACCAACTTGATCCCTGGAAATTCTCGATAACTCAGTCCTGAGAGAGATGTTGCGCAAATTCAGTCCAGGGTTTTAGGAAACATACAGTCGAAATTCCTGGAAATCCTCATGAACAGTCTCTTCATATTTCTTTATGTAACACCCAGGCTGCAGGGAAATAAACAAGTTGTGTGGTGTAATGCTAGACTGTCAATTCACTCAGGAAACAAGTGGAAAATGTACGAATTTATCATGTCAGTGTGGTGCGTTTTTGAAACTAGGTCAAACTAATTCATGCACGATTGATCATGGAGAATTAACCGCCACTGACTGAAATTTTCAGGATTTTTTTGTGCTCATCCCCTCATTTTCAAAGCAAAAGGAGCACATCCGTATTCTTCTGCGCTTATGCACTTGCAATGTATAGAAAGGTTGTACATGAGGCTTTTCAGTTAGTCGAAAAAAACTAAATGTGTTGTTTTTGTTTTGTAATCTAGGCCAGACCACTTGAGCTGCCATGTGAAGCATGTGCATTCTTCAGAAAGACCGTTTAAATGTCAAGTAACGGTAAGAGTCATCAGTCGGCTTCCACATAATTATTATTATTATCATTTACTTTGTTGTTGTTTTTGTACTCCACTGATCTTTGACCCCATCTGCTGTGCATCTGCAGGCCTGTACCTCTGCTTTCGCCACCAAAGACAGACTCCGCTCCCACATGATCAGACATGAAGGCAAGGTCACCTGCAGCATCTGTGGGAAGATGCTCAGTGCAGCCTACATCACCAGCCATCTGAAGACTCACGGACAGACCAACTTTAACTCCTGTAACAAAGGTATGTCGCGCTTTTCAGAAAGCATCTGAAAATTAAGGTTAAAAATGATTAATCACAAATGATTTGTATCCTCTTGTCTGAACCATTAACTGAGGTCTTTTCTCCAAGTGTCATGGTCCATTATCTTCCTTTGTTTTATAGCCTTCTAAAGAACAGAAAACAACAAATCTGAGCCAGCCATTTTCATCAGGGGTAGCAGAGACAAATTCAAAGTGACAGATGAGTTACTGGGTTTGTGTCCAATGCACGGCTAACTAGTAATAATAATGTATAGAAACTGTTGTTTGCAAAAAAAAATTTAAATTTTCCTGCGAGTTTTCAGAAATATTTCACTGTCTTGTAGTATTTGAACATTAGAGAGGCCCTCCCATGACATGATAATACCAGCAGTGGCCCAAAGCCACTTCGAGTTTAAGAACTCTTCCTTACATATTAAGGCCCATCACCTTGTAGTAATCCTGATTGTTTCCTAATGAGGATTTTTGGGGCTAATCACCAATCGTATCGACCAATATCAATCATGGGGTCTATTTGAAGCCTTCTATTTATCATGTAACACCATTGTATATTAAGTATAAGTGTAAAACTACTTGAAAATTAGCAACAGGTCCCCAAATATCTCTGTGATAAAGAATATGGTTGAGTATAGTGATAACAATTTTTAATACACTTTCAATTGATTTTTTTAGATCTATGTAGAAATTAATGGGATATTGTTATGATTTTAGAATCTAATTATTAAAAATGCTGTAGTGAGAGCACAAGAAAGTAATGACCGATGTAGGCCCATGTATTTCAACAAAGGAAAATAACAAAAAAATAGAAAATTTCCTGTTTTAACCAAACCTTTCTGGCTATTCGATTTTACAAGGCGCACTTGAATGCACCATGAAGTTCCTGTCAGCGCCCACGTGCTCTGCTGTTCAAAGCAAAGTAGATTTCAGAGTTTACGAGGTGCAACTGAATGCATCATGATGTCACTGTTCCTTGTGTGTGTGTCACATAGACAGCAGGGGACAGAAGCAGCACGCTCATAAATGGCACCAAAAGCAATAGAGACTCTCACAACATCTACCAATGAAGAACTATGTTGCGTTGCTGCAGACAGGGTTTCCACTTTCCCTTAAAAAAATCTTTAAAAATCTCAAATCCACTTAATCTGAATTGTAGGCCTTAAAATTAAAATGTTGCATTAACTTCAGTCTCATTTTCAAATACTTATTTTCACATCTGTAGTACTTTTGCCTGTATAGAAAAAACTGAATTCATAATAGTTTTAAAAAGGTCTTAAAAAGCTTAAAAAGTCAAATTTGACTTATTGAAACTTGCAGGAACTCTGTGCAGAACATCGGTTAAACAGTCTTTCTTGTGTTTTTTTTTTTCCAGAGGGTAACGAAGTCTGCAACTCCGCCTCTGCCACACCTGTGACTGCTTCCGCCCCCATCACCACAGCGATGAACCGGGGCAACAACAACAACCCCGTCACTATAGCCGCACAAATGAACATTAGCACTAACACAGTCAACATCACCTCTCCGGTCAGCCTCCAGCACCCAGTCACCATCACGGGGCCCGTCAACATCGCCTCTGTTAACATCCCCGCCTCGGCGCCCATGAATATCGCCCACCCGGTCGCAATAACGACCCCCATGCCCATGAACATGGCCGGCCCGCTCAACATCGCCATGAGGCCAGTGGATAGCATGTCGTTTCTGTCCCAAGTCTTGCCTTCTTCCCCACCATGGTAAAAACGGAGAAAGAGCGTCAGACTGGCCAGAAAGAAAGGGAAAATGAAGTAAACCAAGAGACTCCTGTCCTCATGATTTGCACCTCGAGCCCAGCTCTTTCTCCCCTCCTGAACCATGTTTACTTCATCAAACCCTGAAGTGAACATTTACGCAAGCTGTGCGGCCGGTAGGAGCTCCACAAGTCACAGCTGCATCCCAACTAACATTAAAGGTGGCTGACATGATGATGCAGAACACTTGAGTAGAAATCGAGTAGGATTTACCTTGAAATCGGGACAACCGTTAGCGTAGTCAGTTTAGGAATGATGAAACTGTGATTTGTATCATGACAAATGAGAGGAGATGATGAGGACTCCGTAGGAAAACACACCCATGTGCTTTTGTAAAAGGGAGATGAGAAACGGACTGAAGCAATAACTATGAATTGCTGTTTTTGATGTTTTACAAAATTCTCTCTCCAAAGCCTCTGGGTGTTACTTTGTATGTTGTTTTTTTAACTATAGCCTGCTAATCACTATCTATTTAATGTTATAGGAAATGAGTCTAGTAAAAGGGACAGCAGCTTCCACTTGCATGGAAGAATATTTTTTCACAGTGCTATAGCTTTTTTTTCTCTTCTCAGATAAGTAGGTATGCTCTTGAGGTACAGTGACTAACTTGTACAGTTGACATAGTAATGTATTTTCATGTCAGCATTTTAAAATTTTTTTTTTTGCTTTTGTCAGTCAAGTGGATATTTCGACACTGTCCTCTTGACAATGAGAATATTTGTACTTTGTTTTCTATTTGTACGAAAACGCAAAGGTTTGTTCTTATTTGCCTATTTGTAGTGTTTTGTTTTTTTCCATGAAGTCAGAGTGGAATGAGTCTTGCACTGAAAGCATATCCTACACACAGGTGAGCAGCAGTATTATCAAAGATCAAATTGGAGTCTTTAAGTGTTTCGGTTAGCCAGCCTGCACTTGAGGGCCATCTAGTGGCTGACCGTGGAAAAGGCCTGGCCTTGTAGTGAAGCTTTTTCAGGCTGTTACTGTCATCACAATGGTGACAAATTAGTTTTGTCTGACTCTTCTGTACACTGTTTTATATTTTTATCATTTGTCATAGCCCCAAGATGATACTAAGGACCCCTCGCTCAGGAAACACACATAAAAGCCCATCACTCATGAACTTTGGTTCCTTTTAAATGAAGTTTATCTACCTTATATCTTGATTCTTGACTTCTCCATCTTCTTTTTTAGATTTCCTAAATCATTTGGCATCAAGGTGTTAAAAGGCGTGACCAGACATCCATCAGGGACAAGAAGTCCAACAATTGCCCCATCCTAAGTGCTGCCCCCTCTTTTTTTTCTCAGCGCACCAATAACACTTAAGCAACCTTGCTGCCTGGCAAAACCTTGGTCAACTTTCTTCTTTCCCGTACGTTAGATATGGCATGTTTTTGGCGCGTCTATGTTGAAAAGAAAACCAGATTTTGAAGGTGGATAAAAGCAACAAATAGCCCCTGAATTCCAAATTGCATACTTATTCTTTTTACCATTTAGTATGTACTGCAACTGGCCTTACAAAGTATGTACTGTTGCATACAGTATGCATACAATTGGGATGTACTTCTTCCTCATAATATGGCGCCTTAAACTTTGACCCTCTTGTTCACACACCCATCACAAAGGATTGTTGGTCAGAATAGCCCAAAAAGCATGCTGTCTTGTATCCTGCAAAGCGTGACCGGATGCAGTAGGACATCCCGGTATTTTTTGGCATATTGTGTTAAACATACTAAATCTTATTCTGGCATACTAAGTAGTCTGTTACTGTGGGTATTAGAATGGTCCATATAGTCACCTTTGCTAATATTAGCAAAATGCTGACTAACTAGGAAGCTAATCTACATCAGTGAAAATGGTAGATAACTAGCTATCCAACCACTAAGATGTGACTATATATATATACTGTATATGTGTGTGTGTGCGTGTGTATCTTTTAGATGTCACCCAGCATGACCACCCTACTTTGACGCCAGTTGGCTAGTACTCATTGCCTTCAATAGTTCGAGTGACTATATATATGTTTAGCATGAGGAGCGTGATTGGGTAGGGTTAGGATAAGAACATCAATGTAAGCCAATCGGAGGCAGAGCAGGGCGAGACATGCCTTTACCATCCAGGGAAAAAAGAATAAAGCCGGAAACGGGAAAGGAGAAAGTTGACTGATGTTTTGCCAGGTACCAAACTCGCTCAGCTGTTATTGGAGCACAGAGCGAAAATGAGCAGGACTTAGGAAGGGTCAATTATTGATTTTAAACATAGCCGTCCATTTAAATAATCATCTACTGTGCAATTGCATACATGCTGTACCTTTTTCACATTTCCTTTGAAGTCAAGTTCAGCTCACGCTGCATAGTTAATGTGGCTGAGATCTGGATGAGTTTGATAAAAATGCAAGTTATTGTCCATTAAAATAATGGGACAAGATTGATGTTGCATGACCCCAAACACTGTAGCTGTTGAACATTAACTATTTTTTAATGAATGCCATGTGATCTCAACAGTGTTGCAGCTCTTTGAGTGGATTCAGTTTTTACTGAAAAATGCAATATGCATGTTTGTCATTTTTCCCAAGTTTTGTTTTAAACAAAATATTAGTGTAGCTTTTTATTTTTTATTTTTTTTTCTTATGCATTTACGTAGACACTATGATAGCCTGTTTGCCAAATTTGATACAATAATAATGTGTTAAACTGAACATTTCTCGTGGAATTTGAACATCTCTTTATTTTTAAGGAAAACAAATAATTGGAAATTCCAGGACCCTTGTGAAAGCAGTTGAATGTATATCTTTGTACAAAACTATTTTAGTTCCAAGGATATGGTAGTTACAATAGATGTGAAAGATAAGATAACCTTTTTTATAAATCTTTTGTATTAGAACATTAACAATGGTAATTTTGTATATATGAGAGACTAGGCTTTCTGATTAGCAGAAAGGTCAAACATTCCTACATTTTTTTAAATGTATGTTTGTCAAATTATTACATAAACATGCGCAATGTTATGTGCCTTTTATTTGGGTTGTCTAAATAAAAGAAAACTATCAAATGTGTTTATATGTATTAAGTAATGTTCAGTATTAACAGAGCACTTTTTCAAATACCTGAGTTTATTACTTTATATTTAGAATCTTGGTAGAGAAAGTTTTTCTACTGTTTAGGAACAATCAAACACAAGCCTTTAAACGTTTTGCCACAGCAGTTTTACATTTATATCACAAAACAAACGGCTGACTGGAGGAAAAAAGAGACACCAGGCCAGCTTGCACCACTTTAAATTTCCTGCGTACTGATATCCATCAAATAGGTGGTTTTGCCTATTATTTGCACATAGTGTTTTACATATTGCCAACCGTTTTCCAAAACATATTGCTAGCTTTTGGCTAGACCGCAGCAAAGTGGGGCTTTCTTACACCCTGAGTGAGTGACACCATTGGTCAAATGTTGAGTTTCCTCATTGATGGTTGCTCTTAAAAAATTAATAGGTGCAAAGAGTCCTCAGTTACGTACTCATGAGGCGTTTGCAGTCCGTGCAAGCGGCCTTCAAATACATCCTCCAGAGCACATTGACCATAGTGACCACAGTTTGTGGGGAAGCAGGAAATCTCATGGAATGAAACAGTGGCTCTCATCCTGGTGTTGGTACCACAGAGGGGGTCACTAGATGGTTGTGGAGAAGAAGATGACATACTGGGGCAAGCAGCACAGAATGAGAGTCTGTATTCAGCTCTCGGTGACACTAACAGTGTTCCAAAAAGACACAAGCATTGACGAAAAGTTAAAATTGCATTTTGTAACATAAATATTCAGTCGAGCAACCGTTATGGGAAATGAGGCCATATTTTAGACTGGGGAGCAGTTTTTCAAACTGTATCAACCGTACCGGTGATTTAATTTGAGTTCCGAGCTCCAACCAAGCTTCAGATATATCAGGCCGACCTTCTGCAATCTAGATTTTTTTTTTATATAGGATCTGAAACACCTACCTGATAATTCTGAGGGCTTGAGACCAACTGGAGTAAACGATAGCAAAGCACGTACAAAACAGAACTTGGCTAAAGCTAGCACTGTAACGAATGTAAGCACGTCAAACAGCTAAAGCTAAAGATCCAGATATTTGGGGTAGAGACCAAAATGGAGCAAATTATTTGGTGAATATTTGTCTTTTTCCGTCTAGAAACACGACTACAATGGGGTGTAACGTAAATGTTGTTCCATCTCTGCTTGAAGTTGGAAGTAAATTACGTGCTAAGATGTTAGCCATAACAACTTCATTTCAGAGAAATCGACTTTTTACTCTACTACATTTATTAACAGCTGTGGAACTAGTTCATTTTCAGAAAAAAAAAAACATGTTCATAAAATACAATAATTATTACAAAATGAAACAGGTGGTTCCCAATGTTTTATACCTTACAAAGATGGTGTCTAATTGGGGCCCAATGTCATGTTTCATGTCTACAAATTGTTCAGCCCACGTGACATGGCCCCTCTAAACTTCCACAGATTGGGTGTTCAGCAGCAGAGAACCTCCAGGCAACTCTTAATCCATTATCAGTTTTACATGCATTCAAGGTCAGTTAAAGAGACAGAGAGCAGTGCAGTTCAAATCAAAGCCAACTGTCTGCAGGGCCAGACTGGGATAATAATTCAGGTCAAAAACTAACTGCATCCCAGACCACACATTCAAACCAGACCAACTGTCATGCACGCTGTTAGTTTGAATAAGTCTGCTCATTTTTCTCTGATCTCACTCATTGACAATTTGTTTTCACGCACAAAACTGCCTCTGTCAATTGTCAGTTCTAAACACCCGAGCTAACGCGTGAAAATCCCTCGAGGGCAGCTGTTTCTGAGACGGCGGCAGTACCACATCTGGCACAAACAATCATACCACATTCAGAGTCACTTAGATCATGCAGCTTGCCCCCAGCTTGGTCAAACCACTGAAGCTTTTTTGCTGCAGGCGTGTTTACTGAGTTGCAACCAGACAGAGAAGCTGGTTGGAGCAGTTGTTCCCAAAGTGGACGTTAAGTGTAGGCAATATGTAACCAATACACAATCTTTCCATTTTATTGAATATGTTTAAACAATATGTTAACGTTCTCAGTTTCCAATTCAAATCAACTTATTTAAAGAGTTAAACAGAATCAAGTCATTATCATTGTCTAGATTATAATCTGACATAATCTTATTATAATTTCAAGACATTTCAGAAAGACAAATTAAGGTGTTGAAAGCTGAATGAGACTTAATGTTTATTGCAGTACAGAGTTGTCCAGTAGATGGTGTTGTCTATGCATATTTCACTGCTCTGTGCCATTTGAATCCTTTATAGTTCTACCCTGTCTTCTCTCTATAAGGAATAATCCAGCTGGTCCCCAGTGAGGGCATATTAGCAGCCAGGTTACTTACTAACTTACTTACTTACTAATGACAAAGTTTAATATTTATTCTTCCTGGATGACATTTTTCTACAACCACAATTCCAAAAAAGTTGGGACACTGAGTAAAATGTAAAAAAAAATAATGCAATGATTTGCAAATACTTTTCAGCTTGTACTCAATTGAATACAGTACAAAGACAAGATATTTAATGTTCAAACTGATAAACTTTTTTTGTTTTTTGCAAATATACACTCATTCTGAATTTGATGCGAACAACATGTTTCAAAACAATTAGGACGGGGGCAACAAAAGACTCGGAAAGTTATGGAATGGAATGGAATTGTGGAAACTTTCCAGTCAGCGCTGCATTAAAAACCCACATGACTGTACAAAGGATACTACTTGGGCTTGGAAACATTTTGGAAAAAGGTGGTCAGTAAACACAGTTTGTCGCTGCATCTACAAATGCAAGTTAAGACTCTACCATGCAAAGAGAAAGCCATATATCGACAACATCCAGAAACACTGCAGACCTCTCTGGGCTCTGAGCTCATCTGGACTGACACAAAGTGGGAAAGTGTGCTGTGGCCTGACGAGTCCACATTTCAGATCATTTTTAGAAATCATGGACATTGTGATGTCCAGCCAGCCATCCAGATTGTTACCAGCGCTAACCTCAAAAGCTACAGTAGCTAGTATGAGGGTGTGTTAGCACCCATGGCATGGCTAACTCTAAGGAGGCCCCATTAATGACAACATATGCTGCCATCCAGACAACATGTGTTTCAGGGACGTCCCTACTTATTTCAGCAAGACAATGCCAAGACACATTCTGCATGTGTTACAACAGTGTGGTTTTGTAGTAGAGGAGTTCAGGTACTAGACTGACCTGCCTGCAGTCCAGACCTGTCTCCTGATGAACATGTGTGGTGCATTGTGAAGCACAAAATACGACAACAGAAACCCCGGACTGTTGAGCACTTGAAGTTGTATATTAAGCAAGAACTGCAAAGATTTTCAATTTCAAAACTTCAACAATTAGTGTCCCCAGTTCCAAAACACTTACTGAATGGAAAAGGAAAAGTTGTACTAACTTTTTTGGAGCATGTTGCAGGCATCAAATTCAGAATGAATGTATATTTACACAAAACACTTAATTTAATCAGTTTGATCATTAAATGCCTTGTCTTTGTACTGTATTCAATTTAATATAGGTTGAAAAAGTTTTGAAAATCATTGCATTCTGTTTTTTATTTAAGTTTTACACAGCATCCGCACTTTCTTGGAATTGGGGTTATATTTCTCAGAGAATGGGGATGGAAGTAACTGAGACATAGAAAACACACTTCAGAGAACATGTTACATCCTACTTCATGTGATATCCATCTGAAGGTACTGACATTTCTAAAGGTCAGTAAGAACAAGACAAGCCGGTTGCTGATCTCCACCAATGTCTGTTTGTTTTTTGCTTTAAAATCCAGTGAAGTCAAACGGCTGAGGCTTCAGCTCTCGTCTAGTGCTGGTAAAAAAATTAAACAAAACTGAAGAAGCCCGCCACTACCTTCTCTTCTGTGCCTTCCCACTATGCTGCCTCTGTCTCTGTTTTCCAGCTTTATGTATTCAGTAAAAATAGTCAAGGTTAGCAGACTGCCCTGTCCCTTAAAAGAAAAAAAGAACTCACTTGGCTACTCTGCAGGGTGGAGAGTTCAGCTAGAGTTCACAGGAGGCCTGCTCTGTCTTAACTTCCTGTTTTCAGATTAATGTAATAATATCAAACAGACAATGGACACCACTCTAGATTCAAGATCTTTAAAAGGCCTGAAAATACAATAAAGGAAAAACTATGGCATCTTGGATTTCTTTCAGTGTTTATTCAGCAGTGGAATGCTCTGTAAGGAAGGAATTCATTCACTGAAAATGTGAGATGAATTATGACCCAAAAAAATCATATTGATCAAGTGGACCGAGAGTTATGATCTAAGCTGTGTAACAAAAAAAATAACATATACTACCAGTATACTGTGATACCAGTATGATGGTGCTCCCACACCAAAACAGCAGTTGGCATTTAAAGCTTAATTCAGTTTTACTCACTGCAGGCCTGTATGGTCGGAAACACACAGTTCCCCTTGAATTACTCTAGACTGAAGCATGGCATCATGAATGACTGCGTAACATACTGAATGGGGATCTTGGTCAACTTACAGTGACGATTTGCCGCCATTATGACATGCGGAAGTGGGAAGGTTGAGACAGAGTTTCCTAGTTGATGGGTGTGGGTATAAAAAAAGACAATGGTTTTAATAATGGTCCTAAACTTACTTGAGTCAAAAAAATCTTCAGCCTATTTACTGTCAGCATTAAAGGAGCAGTGTGTAACATTTAAAGGGCTCTACTGGCAGAATATAGCAGAAATGGAATATAATATTCATAAGTATGTTTTCATTAGTAATCACCTGAAAATAAGAATTGTGTTTTTATTTCCTTAGGATGGGCTTTTTATATCTGCAGGAAGTGTGGGTTCTCTTCCATGGAGGTCGCCATGTTGCACCACCATTTTTCTACAGTAGCCCAGCAACGACAAACCAAACTAGATACAGCCTTTCACGTATTTTGCAGGTTTTGTGGCCACCATAGTTTCTCCTACACACTTGGAAGGGCAGAGTGACTGCAATCTGCAAGCTCAGATTCCACTTAATCCTACACACCGGTCATTTAGGAAAGCTAATACAATTACCCAAGTCTGAGCGTGACTCTTATGTGTCAACTGCAGTGAGTCCTCAGTGTTGTCAAATAGGGATTACAATTATGTCTTCCCGAAATGCCCTCCCGCAGGCACTTTAATCAGCCAGTAGGGTGACTCAGGGTTGATATGTCAGGGCATCCTACAGATCTTAAAAAACACTTGTCATATTGAATGGTTCTAGAGGAAAACGGATACAAGATATTTTCCTCACAATTTTGATAACAATATAACAAGTTATGCTATTTGGGACATGGTTAATATTTTTTTAATGGGTTAAATGTAGAATATGCAGGATTTGTTAACTGCTTTTTGCAAACACACCATTCAAACTTGGCCCCTCCTCTCCAACTCGACAAATGAGAGAGGGAGAGAGAGAAAGCGCAGCAGTGGTCGAGAGAGGTTGAGAGTGACAGAAGTGGCACTGGTGAGAACAAAAAAGTGAATCAGAAATAAAAATTACCACCTGATTATTTTGTTTTATATTTTATTAGACTTCGTATATATCCTAATGGCCGCACGTGCGGAAGTCTCGCGAGATCAACGCCATGTTTACATCCTACCGGCTACATGCTACAGTTGATATTTCTGCTAAAAAACATGGCGTAAATGGCGTCTTTTGCGGTTAATTTTTTAATGTCGCGGCTCGCGGACACTTGAATTACACCACACGAGCAGGATGGAGACGTTTTGTGTTTGTTTTGTGTGCTTTTTTTTAACGTTTTATCCGTGGTCACCATTCACTGCCATTATACTGGATGAGGCTGCTACCCTGTTTCTCCTAAAACTCCACGATTGTTTTGTGAACTGAAGACCTTCACCCATCATCACATCGGCATAGGGGTGAGTACATACTGAGTTGGTTATCATGTAAAGTGGAGTATCCTTTTAATAGTAGTTGTGAGGGTTTTTTTTTTTTTGCTTGTTTGCTTTCTTTTTGGAAAACACTGCCTAGCATGCCTTTAAAAAGATATATAGAAAACATTAAGTGATACTCATCTCTGGAGGTTCTGTGAAATATTTGTATATAATAATTAATTTGGTTTTGTTTGTTTTTTTCAAAAGAGAGAATGCCGGCTCAGGCCAAATTAGGCTTACATGCATTACTTAAGGTAAAAACTAAGCATTTCTACAGAATCATTTTGATTTTTCATTTCTATGTTTTGTCATTTCTATTCCTTCAAAACCCACCAGAATTCAATCATGCTGTGAACTTTTTCATGTTGTTTTCATGTAAAGGAGTATTAGGACAGAACATGTGTCTTTTATCAACTTATCGTTAACTTATCATCATACATTTGCAAAATATGGAAATTGTGTAGCCGCTGCCTCTGCCTGTCATTCCTAACTGACTTAGGAGACCGCTGGAGCTCTCTAAAAGTCAGTGTAAAGGAAAACACATTATACATGTTAGAATATTTACTGAAATCATGTGAAAACACTGAGAACTATGTAGTACTGAATCCTGGAGTTGGACAGGTAGACTGTTGTTCATGATTTCTGTGTTCAGTGTGTTTTTTTTGGGCAGGTCTGAAACATGGTTTGGTGATGTGTCAGAGCCATCGTCCCCAAAAGCTACAACAACACAGCCTTCCCCTCCCCTCTCCCTCCCTAACAGTCACTTATGAACATACCTCAGCAACCCTCTCAGTCCAAGCTCGCTTCAGTTCCAACAAACCAACACAGAAGGGAAAGAAATACCATTCTGTCACTGTCCTCCAGCTCTGGTGGCTCAAACATGTCCAATAAAGCTGCTAGATGGGGCATACATGTTTCAAGTCACTTTCAGGTTGTAGTGGTGGCCTCCACCATTTCAGACCAGAGAAAACTGCTAATTTTTATCATGATTTTGAAACTTAATTTATGTATTTGATGATTTTTTAATAATTCAAATTTGTCTGAGTGTTTAAAAACACGTTTCTGTGGAGTGACAAACTCAGAACACACTTTATTGTTGCTTTACAGAATCTTTAAATAATTTGCAAGCTCAGAACGAGTACTAACACTTAAGAACATCTAGTACATCTATGTGTGGCACTTCATCCCAGCTCTAAGAATAATCGAACATTTTCATTATTTTTAAGATTTTGACACTTTCTGAAATTTTACTTTGAGCTGCTTTATGCACATGAGCCCAGACATGGACACTATTTCTTTACGCTTCCTTAGTAGCACATGATATTAGTCGTGGTAAATGCAAACAAAATTTTCCTGTCGCCACTTGTCTGTGAATGCAGCAGTAGTTAGCTAATTAAGAAAAGAAGCATCTATGGAAAAAAAATTTCAAAGACCCTTTAATTAAAACATAATCTTCATCCATAATACTGCAGTCAAGTTTCATTATATTTGTAAGTCAACATAGTTGTATTCTATACTGAAACATATATAAAATCGCACTGCAACATATTTCCTAAATGTGCACCCCGGATATGTCACATTGCATTCACACAGACAAAGGTAAACACATCTCTGATTGTCGTATTTATTTGAATTATGCATTGACCAGACCTGCATTAGAGTCATGTGTCCACATGATGCAGTGAGCCAAGTCAACTGCTTTTGCAGACTGTAGGGCAAAGGCTGAGAGTCTCAACCGCCCCAGACCTGAAGGGTGAGCTCCTGGAAATCCTGGCCACACTGTCCACAATCTAATTTAATCTGAAGCCGTGAGCCCCGTGCTGCATGTGGTGTGTTGGCCGTCCAATAGTACAACAGTTTAAAAGGCTTAAGAGACCGTCAGCCTGGGAAAGGATCATGCTATCCTCAGCTGAGTGAGTCGTGTCAGCAAGCTGTCAAGTGCCTGTCAACGTTCCTCATGCAGATTTTTCTTTAAAGAGACATTCCAGGTACTTTTTGGATTGCCTGCATGATGAACATTATTTATTACTGAACAAAGGTCAGTAACCCTCAAGTGTCTTGTAAGAGGAGAATGAAGTGTTGTTGTTCTGCTGCAGCAGAAAGAGAGAACACAGAGGGGGAGAGAGACAAACAGTGAGGCACGGAAATGTTTTTCATCAGAGATACTGGAGATTTTTTCATGACATACTACACATGTGATAAAAAGATGAGAAGAGTTTAATTTCTCTGAGAGCGTATAGTTGCTTCTGTTGTGCTCACATTTCACCTGTTTGTGATCTGTCAACTCAATGGTTAAGTAGCCAGAAAGATAATCACATTCTCACTAACAGAGAGTCCTGATGGTGCAGTTATGCAACAGACGATAAGCCAGATATTATGGTGTGAAAGTGATTTAGATGAATTTTTCCCTTAAATTGCAAGGTTTTATTTACTGTTCGTACAAATTACACTGTATGTTTGAAGTATGATATTAAGCAGTGGGGGCAAAAGTAGGCTACAGACATTCTTTACTTAAGTAGAAATACAAATACTTGTGTAAAAAAGACTTAAAAGTAGAAGTAATGTACTCAAAGTGAAAAGGTAAAAAGTCACCCTCTGAAAAGCAAAGCTAAGCTCGTCTTGGTATGTCTTTTCAATCTTTTTCACCCGGTTGCGTCTTTTCTTTTACATCTTATGTCTTTACATATTTTTCATTTTTTACTTCTTTTTGTCCCGTTACGTCTTTTTCATCTTATATAGTTTTTGTCGTATGTCTTTTACCTTGTTTTTCAACTTATGTCTTTTATGTCATTACATTTTTTCTCTTGTCTCTTGCGTCTTTTCCGTCGTTGTCTTTTCGTCTTGTTCCATCTTTTCCATATTGTTCCATCTTGTCTTGTTATGTCTTTTGCATCCTGTTGTGCCTTTACATCTTTTTTGTCTTGTTACATCTTTTTCATCTTGTAATGTCATTTTCCTCGTTATGTCTTTCATATCCTTTTCACATGGTCTTGTTATATCTTTTTTTTGTCTTATCTTTTTTATCATTACATCTTTTTCTTCTTATGTCTTTAGATCTTTTTTTTCTTTTTCATCCTGTTGTCTTTTTTTTATCTTGTTGTCGTTTTTGTCTTATGTCTTTTATCTAATTTTTCATCTTGTTATGTGTTTTACGTCATTGCGTCTTTTCCATCTCTCGTCTTATGTCTTTTTCATCTTTCTCATCTTTTTTATCCTCTTACATCCTGTAACGTCTTTTACATCTTTTTCATCTTGTCACATCTTGTTATGTCTTTTGCGTCATGTTTCGTCTTTAGGCCTTTTACTTTTTCGTTTTTTATTTTTTGTCTTGTTATGTCTTTTAAGTTGTTTTTCATCTTGTTACATCTTTCACATCATTACGTCTTTTTTCTGTCATGCATGATATGCACTGATAGACTTACCAAAGAATCGTCTGTTCTGTGTTTGAGTTTCTCATTCAGGCTGAAATTGGTCTTGATGTGGGGAAGGCAACGCATGATGAGGCAAATTAAGAATAATCAATAATTCCCCTTAAATGCTTGAAAACTTCACTAACAAGCCTGTTATAAGGTTATAAGAAGGTGCAGATATTTGTGTTAAAATGTTGAAAGTAAATCTAAAAAATCTGTACAAAAAGTAAATACAGATACCTGAAAAGTCTGTGCGGTAACTAAGTATTTGTACTATGTTACTTCCCACCACTGATATTAAGGCAACCATTATGCCAATAGAAGATTCCCCTCAGTGCTGTTTACTGGTTTGACTGACTGTTCTCTCTCAGATGCATATATATGTGACTAATATTAAATATCTCCTGAAAGCCTTGCTTTACTCTGATGCCACTGTTGCCACTCAGTAACTTGATTTTGAAGGCAAAGAAGAGCTTTGGAGTTGGCAGAGCTTCTGCTGGCATGTCACCATCAAATCTGTGCTGTTAATACAGCAGGACTGAATTTACAAAGTACTGGACCAACAACAACAAATAGTTTACACTTGAAACTTGTATTTGTGTCTGTTTCATTCCATTGTTGCAAATGGTGACAGACTGATTTATAGTTTCATGTTGAATCCATGTCAGAATGTAATGTTATTTCAGAGGAATGAATATTGTTAGTTTCAGATGTAGTTTCAGTTTCAGATCAGAGGTTCAGTGGTCAGTGGTACAACCAGACACTCTTAATCAGGTTTCTAATTCCTCAGTTTGGTTTTTCACTCTGATCCATATATGTTACCACCATGCAGGGATACTATTTGGACTGGTGCATGTCTGGCCAGTGCAAGATACAGTACGATTTCCCCAGCAATCAGACTATGAGAGGAGACAGATAGACAGATGGAGAGGAGGAACACAGGGCTCCATGAGAAGTGACTCACGTTCCATTGTATAATCAGGGTATATTAAAGGAAGGAACATCACACCCTCATTGCAGCAATGAGCCATGTGTACTGTTGCTTCACGGTTGTGGAAACCTGCACACTCCTCCCACCCCCATACATATTATATGAGGACATATCAGGGCAGTGCATAAGTCTGTTAATGTATGGTCTGGAAGTTGCAGCAAGTTCCATCACTGTGGAGATTTTGTAACCGTTATTTCTACATTTTTGGCTGCATGCTCTTATTGCTTTTGGTGTGGAAATAAGAGTGAGTGGGAGGATAAGCGGTCAGTTTTAATTTGACCAGCTCATTTGTAGTAATTCTTGAGACTGTCCAGGAGTGTGACTATATGCACTGCATTCTGAATGCAGACCATGTACACTCAACTACATGCAAGTGGAATGTCAACTATGTGGACTTGGATTGGCAGGATGGGAGGGAGGCTGTGCACTGATCACAGATTGTACCTGTGATAAAATTCATAAAGATCCTTCTGCCTATTAATTATACTGCTAGTCTCTATGTTATGATGAATCTCTTTTGTTCAGCACAGAGTATGTAGTGACAGTGCATGGAGCTGCGAATGAGGTGAAAGGTGGTGATTATTCTTGGGGCCTGAAGCTGCTCTTACATCGCCAGCCCTGCCTCTCTTCACACTACCGTGCAATTGTGCTGTACCAGTGTAGGAGAAAGAGGAGTGTTCTGGATCCCAGAATTCCTCACAGCACCCCTGTGATGCAGATCTTATCACATTACTTAATATTCCATTTTTATCTGTTTTGTTGTCAGGAAATATAGACTGTTTGACTTGTTATGGATGGAAAAGCATAGGATAAATTAATACGTTAATAATGGCTATTCCACTTGAACATCCCAGTAAGCCAGAGGTTCTATTTTATCAGTCAAGGACCCATGACAAGTAGAAAATATAAAGGAAACCACGTACATGTCCCTTGGAATAATTAGAGGTAGCCCTTTTCATAAAACACAACATTTTTTACAACACAAGAGAAATGTGTTGGAAAGATATTAGACATGTATTGCTAATACAGTATATGCACCATATCAACACAGAATACCCATAGAGAGAAGTTTCCTCCATTAATTGGGAGTGCATGGGTTACGTACAGTATATATAAAGCCATATACACATGGGATAAGTTAGCTTTCCTTCTATTTAAGACTATCGAAATATTGCTATTTTAACCCAAACTATGACTTTTCTACCACTAAACCAAACCAAGAAGGGTTTGAAAGTCTAAGGCTAACTTCTACCAACAGCAAGCTACAGCAGTGCAACATGCACAATAGGCTTATTTATTGCCTGTTTAATGACTGATTTGTTAATATGATATGAATATAAATATGATAAACATGATTTATATAGTGGAAATAGATCTTGCTGATGCTGCCATCTGATGCTATTGCACTAACTTTCAGTTCACTAAAATTCAACTGAAATCCTTTTTTATTAGTTGCTTCCCCAAATATTGTTAATGATTGATAATAACGGTGTGTAAGGGGGGGCGAGTGTGAACTTTTTTCGGCTTCCAAAGGTGGACATGCTAGGAAAAGTTTTGGAGACCTCTGCAATAAGTCACTGTGAGACAATAAGCAAGCATGCACAGTAGACCTTTTCACATTTGCCATATAAAATAGAGTAAAAACAGATGTTACCAGCGATACTAATTAAGGTCCAGTTCCATTTAGTGTTGCAGAGTCTTTCCAATGAGCCAACATACACGACAGTAGCACCCTGAATCTGTTTGACTTGAACCTCAATTTATATCATTGGTTACACTTCTGTTTACTATGTAATGTCACAGTTGCTTCTGTGAAAAAATATATATGCTAAGACCATGAACCTAAAACAGCTGCATGTAATTCAGCCATAAATCTATTATTTACACCTGTGCCTTTTCTACTTTAACACGTCAAAATACTTTGTATGAAAAAGGGTCCGTAGGCCTATCCGTAGCATCTATAGGCTACGGAAAGCGGACAGAATGTGTGATTTTCCTGTTATTTCTTAACAGTAATAATTTCAATTAAGTTTAATTTAAAAGTAATAAAGTTACTGTAGTAATTGTACGCAATTTCCGTCATTGCTTTTTCTTCATTTGTATGTATGTGAGGAGAGTGGGATGAAGCGTGGTGGTGGAGTAGTGCAGTTTTTTTGCAACCCTGTGCGTGACTTCATTTCCCAGACTGCACCGCACCCCATGATGTTCCCAACAGCTGACAGACGGTGAAAGCCTCTGCCAGAGCTGTCGGTGGAAGAGAGTAGCCTCTCGTCGGTCGGTCGGTTGTCTACACGGACTGAAAATACAAGTCGCGCATTGCTGGACTTTGGACCTCTTGACCGCCCGGGCTGCCGTCGAGCATCTTGTTTTGATAGACTAAAAAAAAGAGAAAGAATATTTGTTTTGCATCCTGACTTTTCCACATTGGGAGCTGCTGGGGACATTTGCTGTCAGCTAACTTCCACAATAGGTCGCTGCGTCGCCTCGCCGGACTGCTGCATATGTTTTATTCGAGCTTAACAGTTTGACTCCAGCCCTTCCAGCCGTGCCCAATGCTGAGGAATGGATAGTGTGTCTGCTAAAGGTGGGAAGATGGTCGAGAGTGATGAGCAGCCGAAGAGGGATAGTGGCGGCGGCGGCGGTGGCGCAGCGATGGCCGCACTACATCAATGCGAACTCATCCAGAATATGATTGAAATCTCCATCTCCAGTTTACAGGGGCTCCGGACCAAATGCGCCGCGTCCAACGACCTCACACAGCAAGAAATCCGCACTTTAGAGGTAATTTCATATATGTGTGAGCCGCGTCCTGCCTTACAAAGCAGTCTAGTCAAATTGCGGAGTCATGAAGCCCAAACGCTGCTATGTCCGCCTGCCTCTCATATAGGCTGAATATTTGCTGCAAGCGAGGCGAGTGTCACTGAGCTGTGCACATTGTGTCGCTTACATTTCACTACAGGGTCGATGCA